>JAARMF010000488.1:35993-48230 GCA_022844705.1 Toxascaris leonina | reverse complement strand
CCCCCCCCCCCCCCCCCCCCACCTTTCTCCAACTCTTTCACATCACCCAAAAACGGAAAATTAGCCTTTTCTGCCATCCATGGAGAATGAAGTCCTTCTCGCACCACATTGAGTTCGTGAGCCATGTATCGCGTGACCAAGCCGTGCCTTTCCTTAGAATCCGTGCTTTGCCTGGCCACTTATTCACCCGGCCTAGAACCTCCCGAGCACATGCTTCATATACGAAAAGATCTTCAAACGACCTGGAAATGTCATCTAAACGTTACCAATAATTACGCTTTTTGACAAAGCCATGAAAGCCCTGCGGATCAAAAATCAAAAATTTTGGAGGGTGTGAGGACAAGGGTTTACTTCCACCGTTCTTCTAAAAACAGCTATTTCCCTCGCTCGAATAGTGTGGACGTGATCATATTGGTAACATAGATAACCTATCGCCCGGCACCATATATCTGAACTTCACTTAGACAAATTATTGCATAGATAAATTTCGAATCTTTAGGTGGTAAAACGTGACATCGACGTCGCGAATTTTCTAGTCATTTCCAAATTGTGCAATACTGTGCCGGGAATAGACTAACTACATTATGCCACACCACGGTAGAATGCAGCTTAAACAGATTGTAGGTTAAAATGGTGTCCTTAAAACCAAGTGGAGATTGTAGAAGACGGCAATCTGCGCACCATTCTTGGTGCATGTTGCAATGAGGCCAACATTCGATTCAGATTTCGGCCTGGTTACCTTATTGCATGCTGTAATTCTGACATCGATTAGGTTATTCAAGAAGCGACGCAACGTGGAAAACTGTGTAAGTGGCCAACTCCTTACAACTATGCAATGTTCGCTGTTTCCTTCTATTGTTCTGTGGTAGCCCAAATTTGTTGACTTGGTAGTTCCTTGCACAAACTTTTGGCTGTACGTTCGGTCCCTCTCCAGCCCAAAGTGCCAAGTTGTTCTACAAGAAGTTGGAATGTCTGCTGAGACACAGCCTGGGCTGCTCTCTCTGATGGTGTTTCTTTAGCCTCCACCGTCAAATCGTCTCCAGCAACTGTGTTGGACGCAGTTATATACCCTCCCTGATAGTTTTCCTTTGCCTTTCAGTGATATCCCATCGTCGCTGGGGACTGTGCTTGCGGATGTCTATTGTACGAGGCTATGGTCGAACAAATACGAAAAAAACATACAGCGTTCATACAATCGTGAGTAAGCGAACTAACTTCGAAACATTCCATACTTTTTCGCATCTTCGTCTTTCGCTTACTTTATGTGGTACCATCATTTCCATAAAGACACTCTGGAATCAACATTCCACAGCAATGCGGGAAAAAATCTGTCAAAAATCAATGAACCAATAGAAGTCAATGATACATCAACTTGACGCCCTTTCCGACTTATATCCATTACAGCAGAAATAAGCAATAAGTCAGCTGATAGAAACCTTCATTTTGTGAGAAAATGTCACCTATCCTATCAGCTGGTAAGCCTACATCAGTCACGCCAGATAATAATATGAGGTCATTCATGCAGAATTTCATTCAAAGATGTGGATAGATGGATAAGACGTGACTGCCATACAAAATAGCCTGATTTACCTGTACAATCCAGTCCCGATCGGAAACCCAAGGAGAAAAGACAGATAGGCAGAGTAGCAAGCTTAAGCACACCTTCCTTACGACCAAACTGAGGTAAGTGGGATCGAGACATAAGCTTCCAAGTTCGACGAGTTTGATGCAAATTTACACTGTGATTCTAAGGAAGCGGTTAATAACTAGCATAAAAATGAATCTGAGAATAACATCTGTATAGAAATGGATCTGAGAATAATACATGTATCGCTCCATTGTCCGATCCATGGAAAGAAGGAGGCAATCGGTACTCGTAATCAGCCCAGTAATCCAAGAACTCTCGCCCATAAACCGAGTTCCTACAAAACTGAATTGGAAATGATCGACAAAATTGAAGGTGGGCCTCACAGTTAGTTTTCAAGTTTCAAGAATTTTATTTGGTTTAGTGGATAAATAAAATAACCCAAACGGTTTTAGCCGCAGCGTGGAGTTAGAAATTCTATGGGCTGCTAATAAAAGGGGTAACGCAACTACACCATACTACAGCTGTAATACCCTACTATACAGTACTATATAATACTTACTGCAGGTGCCATGCACTCCTCACCGAAGCACCGACCATATCAAAACATGAAGCTAACGAATTGGCGTACATGAACAGCGGAAGTCAAACAAAACTATCTTATCACCGATTCCCCTCCATGACTGCAAACCAAGCCAGTATTTCTAGCACAGGTCGCACTAGTAGCGTAGCCGAAGAAAGGGAAGAGCGGAAGGTGGAGTAGGTAGATGTCAAAAAACTAAATAATGTGCGACAGGTGAATCGACAATCTCTACTAACCTGACCAGATAGCTTCCGGCCATAATTTCAAAATTGAAGATCCGGTCGTAGAAAATGAGGTGAACATCAACGTCGATCCATTCTTCGACGAGATGATTTGGATTGATAACACCCATATCAGCGTCTATAAATAAAACCCAATGTTCGCTAATATCCTCCATTGTGCGAGCCACAACGCAATGACGTGCAAACATGAACTGAAACTTATTGTCTCACGTCTGTGTATGTAGCGCAATCGTCGATCTCATTCTCCCATGAGACATCAGGCATCAACTCTATTCCTTCTCCGCGTTCCTCTTCTCTCAGAACAACAGCAATACCAGTATGTCGTTTCTGCTCTTATTAATAAACACTCTCACACACTAGACAAATGATGGAAATATTCTAAGAAAAATTAAAAACGCGGAAATATTTTGGCTGATTCGGCGAAAGCATATCCCACTATTAGGTGCTATGACGTGACCAAGAAATATTACGTGTGGTCAGCTTAAACTACTATGTGGTCGGAAATGAGGCATAAAAGATTGGATGCAAAACAGCTTACATCTTTCTGTGGACACAACTTTCGCAGTGTGTCATTTGCGGAGAGGTCGACCACTAACCACGGATACTTATGATGGATCGCATAGCACTTGAATGACTCTTGAGCTAAGCGATATTCGCCATAATTTCGACGATCCTTAAGCACCGACACAATAGCAACGCTGCCTTTCGACAACAACTCTAAAATTATGTCAGCGATGACGGATTTGAAAGAAACTGTTGAGCGAAGTAAGAAAGGACTTCTCCTATCCCATCTGGTTCGACATTTTTTCATGTTCCCGGCACAGCTGCACCGGGAACATGAGTTGCAAAAAGCCGTTAAAAAATTTCACATTTGAGGTGTACCAAAAAAAAGCATTAACAGGGCGCTCAGATACAAAAGTTAAATATATACGGTTCTGTTTACAGATGAACAGGTACATATGAGTGGACCCATCGTCTACCACAAGCATACATAGACATAGTGGCAATTAATGGAGGGGATAATTCCAGATCACAGACAACAAAAACGAAGATTGCCGCTGAAGACTCTAATCGAGTGCTGAAATCACACAACCCCCCCCTCCCCCCCAAACAAGGGAACAGAAAAAAGTTCCACAGAGCAATGAAAGAATTACATAGTTGATCTAAAAAAGATGTAAGAATGAAAGTACAACAGCTATGACCTGATAGAATGGCGTTTGACTATAGGCGCAGTAGTGTGTGTAGAACGCGAACGCAAAAGGCCCAATCATGCGGCATGAATCCACCATTGATAGCAACGCTTGATACACAAATACGCTTCAGCATTCACTTATCACCTTATCACTTACTATGCTTTCGATAAAGAACAAAAAGCAGCGCCAACCATTCGATCTACTTTCATAAATAATCGCGGGTACAGTTCGTCGATAGAAATTTCGATACGCATTTCTTGCACTTGCAATGTAAGCTTCTTCTATTAGCACAACCGAGAAGAGACAAAATAATATGGCGATCCTTCGTCGTGTTGTATCACCTTTCGACAATAGTTTCACCACAATATTTGCCCATAATTGAAACACGAATAGTCCTCTCATTAGTGACGAAATGAGGAAATTAGTGGAATCTGCATTCTGCATTCTGCAAAGAAAATATAAAGCAAAGCCGCGATGGGAATTACTCCAGTGTTCTTTATGGATATGAGATAGAAAAGGAAATGAGGAAATAAGCATAAAACTGTTGCATTTGAACTGTTCGAGTGAACAGCACGTAAAATATTAATACTGAAGAAAAAAATGAGGAAGTTAACATCTTTGAAAAAATTAAGAAAAAAAATCAAAGGGTGGAAAGAGAAAACGCGTTCCGAAGACAAAGAAAAGAAAAAACATCTAATCGACAGAAAGAAAAAATACCTCTTGAAGAAATAGTCTAGGAAAAAACATTCAGAAAGTAAGATATGTAGGGGAAGTGATGGTAACGTTTGAATATGCCAACATATCAGCATATAAATGTTGATAAGGTCACAGTATACAAAGAACTGCAAGGTCTCGGCTGCTGTTTAATGCCCATTTAGGATGCAATAAAATCGATCCGCAGCGTTTCAAAAGTATTATGTAATAACCTCGTAGAAGCTACATTTCATTTATGAATATTAGCTTTTCAGATCAGCACAAATGGTATTACCGCATATTAAGATAACCGTCCCATAAAAGCATCGAAATACAACTAGCAAGATTTGATGGAAATAAAACCGTCACCTCTGTTAAATCAGACCGTTATCCCAACGATCTATTAAACGTTCTCTTATCCCTTCCCCTCCCAGACCTCCCACCTTGCCGCTGGATTCAGGCGTCGTCAGTCGAAGATATTCTTTGCAAAATTTGCTTTTTGAAGTTTTCGGTTCGTCATGAATGACATTTGTTAGCAGCCGCAGAGCGCTGAAATTGATACGAAGCATAAGACAAGTGGAAGCAAAGTGAAGGATCGTTTCATTCGTCGATAAAAGGTCATTTCATCAGAGCAGGATCCTTCACTCCATGAATGAAAGGATCGGCAGAGCAAAGTAAGCATTCCTTCATGAGAAAGGAAACTGAAATCTCTGCTTGAACATGCGAATTGACTAACACATGACGTGAATGACGCACTAATTGCTAGATCAACATCAGCACTTCACACACCCAAAATGTCAATCTCGCTAGAAAATGACGCATCGCTGAGGTATGCAATACGAAAGTGCATTTGCGCCGATTCATACACAACAACGAGAATTTGCTAGGTGATGGAAGGTCTTGTTAACGCGTACGAGTAAAAATCTTCAAGGTTGTAATATATGGTTCCGTATTGCTTCTGAAAGGCTGCATTGTGGGGATCACTTGCAGAAATCACGATCACTGATATTATTATTTGATGCCGGTTGAAAATGTGCGATGTGATGCCGAACTGCTGAATGCGAAGTGATAACTTGGTACATATGTTAACACTATGAGATGCCGTATTACCTCAAGGACATTGCGCATAAAAAATGAAGCAAATATACAAAACGTCCAGTATCAAAGTGAAAACGATTCACCAACGAGCGGCATCACCTTCGACGATCTCAGAAAACATCTGCTGCCACCCGGCTGGTCAAGTACTCCGTTTCCGCTCGCTCCGATCAACAGACTGTCGGTGGGGAAAATTGCAGACGACGCAAACCTTGTTTAGTCACAATAGCTTTATTTTTATTTCAATACAGCACGACAAGGAAACATCAATCTACCTATTTAATCAACAAAAATGGAGAAGCAACAACTCCAACGAATAAAAGGATGACTAATACTTCGTCCGTAAGGCGTCGACAACATAGACCGCCGAAAATCCATGAGAAATTGGAATGTTGAAGGAAGATATGGCAGTTATGCCAAGCCGATACGCTAGAAATATCACCACTGCATTCTGCACTTGGAGCGTTCTAAACTCCCATCCCATGTTTCCAGTTATCTCAAATCTCTACTTATACCTTCGCGAACTGAACTTCGCCGACTTCAAGGCAACTTTAAAGCAGAACTATCGAACCTCAGTTTGTGGATCTGGTTTTGGTCCTTGCGCTAGCAGAAAAACAGGATGGGTGTACTTATCCTCTAAACGAAAGCGGTAGATACGGGCTACCAGAGTTACAGACCACAAGCCTTAGAAAGCAATAAACGACACCCATATAAGCAAGCAACCGCAAAGCTGGACCTTAGTGGCAGATGCTGGAATCACCTTGAGCAGTCATCTGCTTGCATCTTACAAAGTTCAACAACCATCTCTGCTAGCTGTAGGCTTCTTAACGATCACACATATCAAGCTATTAGCCTGGCTGGCAGTCTCTATTTTCCGGCACCTTTAAACGAGTCGGTCATGGTTTTGATGGAGATAGCTATGTCACTGTAGGCGTGCAAAGAGCACTGTATTGTTGGCTTCCTTTCTCGGTAGCGCTGAATGGATCAACCATTTGGGAGGGCATAATCGAGTCTACCTTCCTCAGGTAATCAATATTCATTCAAATATCGCATGCGTATGAAATCTGATGGTTGTAGCTTGAAAGATTTCTTTTCTGCTGCATCCTTAGGAAATTTCTGCTTTTGCGGAATCTCTGTGGTATCTCCTAATCCTTCTTCTCATTTGAATACCTGTCTGAATGTTTATTAGTGGTTCATTAACTACCTATTATCACTAACTATCCCGCAGCAAGTTGACAGATCGTCAAATACCCAGGTAATCAGGTAACTATCCATATGTGTTTGATACCGCTAAACGTCTCATCTTCAAGTTAACTATGCGCTCAGCTCATTGCTTTCAGCTTTCCAAATTTTATACCACTTTTATTGTTTCGCATATAACAGATAAGCAGTTTAAAAGCACATATTTAGTTTTTAAACAAATTTGCAAAATGACATTATGCCAGCGTCATGTCCGTACGTATTCACATACATCTTCGGTAGTTACAACTCGGCAACCACTAGAATTACCTTTGAAACCAAAGTTGCGAAATTTGACAGATGTAATATGCACCTTATTACCATCCCTACCATATTTCACGATGATATATCAACTGTAAAAGCTCCCATAGGCGCCTGAAAATGTAAGAAATGTGCATCCACCATATTATACCGATCGAATTTGACAGGCATAATTGGGTGGTAGAAAAACGAACGTTTGTGCAGAATCTGCTATATGGGTGGTCGGATCGGTTAAATATGAATGCATTGTTTTCCATAATGAATGTTTGCTGGCAGCTGGTCAAGTTATGGGAACGTCAAATCGCACATCAAGCAACATAATCAGTGCTCAATAATGCGATAATGTTTGAGGGTTGCATGATCATTATCAGGTGAGGCAGCTTTCGGTGACGCGGGTTCTATCGATTCCGCTGTTATGGACTCAACGACAAGCCGTCGTGTTTGAATCGCATCGCTGTTTGCTCGTTTTTCCAGTTGCGCCAACAGTGGCACAACGATACTCCTTTTTCTCTGTCCCGTCTTTCGTCTTAATAGGGCAAAAATCCCGACAAAGCCGAAACATATACATTGAATACATTGAACAGCTGTGATTTCATCGATTTCGTCGTTGTCTCCGTCGATGCAGCTGGCAATTTTCCCATCTTTCTCGATCCTGAACTCGCCGCATCCGAGCAGTGCCAAGTAGACGTCGAAACCCCATCTTGTTGGCAGTCTACCGCGTTCTTGCTTTCCATATTGCCGTGGCCAGTAGTACATCGCCTGGTGGCCGGCCTGCTGGCGACGTAGCTTTCGGTTATTCGGACTTTCCTTCTCCTAGCCTTTCTTCTCCCACGAAGTGCCTGCAAGGCAGCAGGGGCTGCGATTTTTTTCGGCGGATCGTACTCACCGTGATGCGAAACCGTTATTGGGTATTGTGACCATTTTTTAAGTGTTGGCGCGCCACCGCCAACCCCAGTCACACCCTGATGAATTTCGCCGTCGGTTGGTTCACGCCTGCTTATTCAGCATATTCGCAGGCAAACCGTCATATGTGACGGCCCTTTCACGACCCTTCACCGTATCGAGCTGAGCGGAAGGAAACACGTCCGCTCAGCAACCACCCAACGACACCGAGTCGAAGCCGAAACAGTGACCTGAAATTAAAAGCCTCCTTTGTGTTGCGCATTTTTGACGTATTGGCGACCGGGCGGGGAGGGGGGGGGGTGGATGGAAGGAATATAATGCTGTTCGAAGGTACTGACCCAATGTGAAATGTATGAGGCTCATTCCTTTACATATGCTCCATTCTTTGTAAAAAGCTATAAAAAGTAAACTACTAAAGCTGAATTCTATTGATATCAGGTAGCACTATGAATGTTAGTTTTTCACCAAATAATATGTCCGAAGCTAAACCAGCGGGCGAGATTGTATCCACTCAAGCTTATAAATTCATGCACGTTTAGATCGCTTCTGATTAGTTGCTCGGTGACGCGCATCTTTTCATATAGAAGCGTTAATCGCGAAGAAAAATCCTGGAAGTAAGTTTCCCATATAAACTGCGATATAAACATTTTCGATATGAGCCGATATAAATTGAACGATTGATCCCGCGATTTCGAAGCACTGAATAAATAATTGCACCAATATCCAAAAAAGTGAGGCTACGATATGCGCTCTTTGCCGGCTGGTCGCTCGTAAGCAAATAAATAACTGAGAAAGTAGATAAATAAGCAGATAAATAAACAAATAAATAAATAAATAAACTTACAAATAAATAACTTACAAACTTGAGGTTGGCATCAACAGTAGATAACTGTTGCGAAAGAACGGACAAGTTAAATGCGTAATATATGATGGAAGACAGCTGCTCTTTCACTCAATACTCAGTAGTTCGTGCGCTAAAAATGCTGATATTGCGCAAACTATCGCGTCTAAAATCTGTGGGCGCTTTAGAATTAACTACGGTCGAATACGCAGATTTTCAATAGCGGAGTGCCTCATCGTAGTGCGGGCTTTGAGCAGCCTAATTAGGCGGTATAGTTCATCTTTCGCCTTTGATGTTGGACTAGGGCTAAACCTCACAAAATCTCTTTTCGTCGGATTCCTTGGGCCAGGTGAAGGCGGAAGGCACATGTTACGGTCAACCTAGCTACTGGATGACGTGACATCCTTAGGCTATAATCGCATTGTATCGTTCGAAATGTCGTTGCGGAGTTGTCTGCTGAAGCATTGGCAGCACGCTGATTATGGACTTTTCAGGCCTAAAGTTTAAGGTAAGGAATATATAGATTTAACGTAGCTGTTTGGAATTCTTGTGGAAAATCGTAATCGTCGATATATCCACTACATTTCAGTTCGGTGCACATGACACGACTGCAACTGAAACTTGTGAATAATTTTCCAGTCGAATAATTAATGACTGACAAGCTGAGCGTTATATGAACAAAGTAAAGAGCCTAATAGTGCTCGGTTTTTTTTTGCCCTAATTTCACCCATTTTGTTTCAGGTGATAAATCTTCATTTCAATATGTCCTTTGGCGAATTTTCTTGAGAATTACATCCAGCTTTCATCCGTTTCACATAGAATATTACTGCGAATAAGGATTTCGAATTCGACTGCAATCGTAATTGATTGAATTGCTAAAATACGTACGTGCTGTATGCAAAAAATTATCACTTTATCACTTTGTGTGACCAGAACTCGTTTTGAATGCTGCTTTTGTTTTTTTCTAATTCTCTGGCACGTGATACTTCAGTCTATTATTGCTTTGGATCGGATGAACGATTGTGTTTAAGCGAAGTAGACATATTTGAGGCAGGAATTTCCCTTTAAAAATTTCCGAATGATCCTTTAGGTAAACATTCAGGGTAAAGGCAACCTTCTATATGCCGCAATACCGACGGATATTCCACTATCGCTTGAAGGTTCGTCACGAGCGTATCGTGATGCGAATTGCACAAATGCTGGAAGAAAATTGTTGTAAGAATCCAGTGTACGCACGTCACTTCCATTTATTCGCTGTGAAAGATCCCTTAAAACGTAAACTTTTTAACATGGGCTTCCGGCAATGTCCATCCTTTTTGTATCCATGAAATTGACTATCTGGTGTGCCTCTGTCATTTTTTTATGTTTATAAAGTTCATTTAGCGCTGTCCCTTCCCCCCAGTTCTTCCTTTCGGAACCCTATCTCTCCTTTTTCACATCATATTTTTAACATCGTTTGGCTTGTATGAACGATTCACTGAACAACATTAAGAAAAAGAATATATCTTGGTTCCAAAATCTTCCGTAGCTAAACGTGAGTTCCTGGGGTGATGAACAAGTATGAAACTAGTATCGTGATCTGATACACCCTTGCGCTCAGTTAACGCGTCAATCTTCTCGACTTGCTTTTCATCTAATTCGTCGATCCATTCCTGCTTAGATGTCCATCCTTCGATAACGATGAAAGTTTAAAACAAGGATGGACCTTTAATTTTCCCCTAGTGCTTTCATCAGATAGTTGATGGGACTGAGAAAAATTTGCGTATATGGGCTACACTGTTGATATACTATCATTATAATTATATTACATATGCTTTATTATTGGCGCGTTAACAGCGCAGTAATACTCCTTCAGAGACACTGTTTAACTTGATTTTCTACAACGGTTTCTACAACGTCTAGGAAAAAGTGACTGAAGAATCGATTGGCAAACCGCATTTTTGATGGATTGATCTCTGGGAATTCGGCATAAAGAGGACGACACTTGCAATGTGTTATAACGGCCATAAGGATGTGTAGAAGCAAATTTGAACGATTCGATTCGAATGCAGTATGATCCACTCGTAGAGCACCCCTTCAATTTGTACCATAAGAATCTCGATGGAGTTCAGAATACCAACACTTCAGTACATACTGCCGAACATGACTTCGGTCATTAGTCGCTCCTATCCTAATACCTTGCAAACTTGCTATGGAAATGCACATGATGGCACTGCCGTTTATGCGCGTTGACATGTGCATTCGTCTCTCTGTCTGGCAGGTAATCTTAACTTGGGAGCTAGTGAACCTAGAGCTGTGAAATTTGATTATATAAGGGAATCTATCATGTTGACCTCTTATACCGCTGGTGGTAACCCATTCGAAAAGAAGTTTGAACATTTAAAGGTGCAAAAATTTGCATGCATAGGACACCAGTCGGTTATGCACTTTACGTCTGTCAAATCGTTAAAAAAAATGATTTTTCAGGTAAAATATGCAACCAATATTCTGCACATTTTTTGTGAGCGATTTATGGAATCGGTCGGTCAGAATGCAAAAGCGCATATTGCGTTACTTCCTATGGTTCTGCATTGATTGAGGATGAAACCGCCCGAAAACCAAGCTTAACACCTTCTTAGTGCTATTTGTTCTCACTGCTCACTTTTGCAAGTTAATGTTTGTAAAGCACATTATGTCTGCGCATATGTGCGAATATGTGTTTATATTATAAGCTAGAGTTATGAAACCTCGTGGATGGAAGCATCCATTTCAACCCATGCCAGCTTTCACGAATGAAATAAGTATAAGACGTGCCCAGGTTTAACGATGGAGACGGACGTGCTTGTCTAGCAGCCTCCACTCAAGGACAACTAAAACGTAAGGGATGATATGATTAAGAATGCTGCAATTTATTAGCAGATGCAAGCATTCCACTGCCGATTGTTGTTATTTTTGCTGAAATAGCAAATCTGGACCATTTAAGCATACCTTTAAAAAATCGCTTTTTCAGGCAGACCTTCATAACAAAGTATGAAATATAAGCGGTCTAAAATATAAAGAGTTCTACAACATATGATAGTAATAAATAGAAAATGATAGGATATTGTATGTAGTGATGCCTGGAAAGGAAATCAATACCTGACAGGAAACTCAATTCCTGAAGCTATAATCAATTCCCGAAACAATGAGCAATTCATGGAACGTGAATCTGCTATTCAATAGCTTTGCAATGATAATAAAAGAGATATTCGCATTAACGATGATTCCATGCTGAGAGAGGATGAACTGAGAAACCGTTTCACTAATTTATTCAGTGATTTTTCTTTACGTGGATTTGTATTCATGTAAATGCAGAAAAATGATATATTATGTAGCACAGAGGCAGTAACGATCCTATCGTTGTTCTGACTTGTACATAGGAATGTAGAGAAGACAGTGCTTATTGGCGGATTGAATGAAAGGAACGAATATGAAAATGAAATCTCGGCTGCACCTCTACACCCCTAAGAGACCATTTTAAGTGAAAGCTGTAAACAAACGGAAAAAAGCTGCTTGAAGCTATCTCAAGACAACAAACGTTGACAAAGCGCATAATCGGCTGCAATGAGCAGCCAAACGACAGA
>JAARMF010000488.1:19840-35493 GCA_022844705.1 Toxascaris leonina | reverse complement strand
CACGCAAAGATTCGGTGAAATCCCTGTCATGCTTTCCTCACAATGCATATCAAATTTAAATTTGTACATCCGCTTTACATTCAACTGGGACTTTTATTCCATAATACCTCAGAAAAGTCTTCGGTATTACTTGTGATTCCGTAATTCCATACACTAATGATGAGCATTGCTGCTCCTGAAGCATTGTTCCTTTGTAGTTTTGTATGGTTTACTTCAGGACTAATAACTGATTGCTTCGCAATGTGTCTAACCGAAGTGTCTACGACCAACCTCTACCCAATATTCATGCACTAATATTGGGTCGACCCATAGCAAATTAACGCAGCGAATTGATTAAAACGGCAAATGCAGCTATAAGTTGATTTACGGAAAAGCTGCAACTATGATATGATATGAGTTCAAGCTGCATGCCGGTTAAAATTGCTAATGCACCTCTGCAACGTATTGCAAAACTATGCAAAAGCATAAATGCAATGTAAAATTGTTCTCTAAATGTTTCAATGCGATGATTCTGACATGCCTCAGCACTCTCCAACGCCACTGATCGACGCGATAATCTTGCATCTTCAGCATCTATAGGACACTTGAAATCGTCATAGGTTATGACTACGACAGTTTGCCAGTTTTCCAAATTCAAAGGTTTGATGATGCAATCGAAGGTGGCCCCTGCAAGACGAAGATTTAATCACCTTTTTAGATAGGACTAAAGCGCCATTCTTTTTTCAAGCCTCCTTGTATTCGTTAGTGAGCTATCCTGTGCGAAGCAGTTTATAAATGAGTAAATCGATAGCGTTGATGAAAGTTTGCAGCAATATTACATGCAAATTGTCTAGTCATTATTCCACAAGAATCACATTTCCAGAAAACTTCCTTTACAATTTCTCTGACAATATATTAAAAGGGATAGTTGAGTGCTGGGGCATTTCAAAAATCACTACGCAACACATACATAATGGGCATATGTATGAAGTTGTACATAGGTATGAAGTGAAACGATAATGCAAGTACCGACAATTAAAAGCGAAACTCGTACTCTGACAAACAACATAGGCAAACTGAACGAAAAGGCACCAACAATTTTTGTATGCAAATTTTTAGGAGAAAACATGTCGCTTGACTCTGTGCCCCGGGTAGTGCTAAGAACAACCAGCAATTCCGGAATTCATCCACTCCCTACAAGATATCCATACACTCCCCTTGCAAAAAAAGAACATTTCAAGTATGATCATTGGTTCATTCCATTAAGATTGAAAACAGGGAGTAATTTCAAGACTTGGGTTTTCTGGACCTCGCAGCACCAAGAAGATTGCGAGGAACTAAGAGTTCAGGGACTTGAAAAACTGATACGACTGATAAATGAAACTTGTTAATCAAATAAAAAGAAATGCGCACTGGACAATGAAACGGTTATCCGACTCCCTCAGCGACAATATCCGACGACCTGAACTCTCAGCGCCTTTATTTTGAAGATGTGTAGATACAGTGGAACGGCAAGACAATCAGACACTGCAGAAATGAACGAATTTTTACTGTGAATTTGCACAATTGACTCTTCGTAGACTCCCTGAAGGGTGTCAATAAAACCTGAAATCTAGAAGCGGAGTATTTTCACTGTGCATTAATGCTACTGGAATAATCACCATCCCAGGAAAATCACTATCCATGATTAGCGAGTTTCTAAACCTGAAGAGGTAAAAAACCAACTGAATCTTTGTCGTATCCCTGTTTACACTTCAATTTATCAAAGATACGATGTATAACAAATCATCTAGCTCGCTTAAGCGTAGCTATCAACAGCTCTGAGAAACAATCGAATATTGGGATAGAACAGAACCACCGATCCGATCGATTAACGACCATAACAGAATAGGCACCGAATGAAATTGAACACAAAGCTGATCGCGATCAACACCCCCATAATAACCAATAACACCACTACCCATTCCTGAAACAACTCAATTATTTCAACACAGCACATATTTAAATAATGTATCTCTATAAGCAACGACGAATAAACTGTTGCTGAACAAAATTCGTTGTCGGTAACCGTAGTTATTAACAGGAAAAGATTTGAACAAGGAGTTTTTCAAAAAATAAGTTGCTTTTGAGGATATTTCAGTTGCACTCCAAAAAAAAGCTTCCCTTGAAATAAAAGACAGCAAATTCGCAAGCAAGACATCGACCCTCATAATAAGCTTATATGATCCTCATTGCTTAATCATCTGATATCACTTCATCTGAATGTAGGCTAATCTCTGTCCTTTACAAAGAGAAAAAATTTGAAAGTACAGCAAATGTCCGCAGCGTCACCAACAACGGCGTTATTGCCGAACTTCTCAATCCAATGGTACGAATAAAACAGTAAACAAATTTCATCGACGAACGACAAATCGAACATCGTAACGACGAAACAATTTACGAAAGGAGAAATAAGGCAACAACATAAATCATATTTGTTCCTTCACTGGCATATCATTTGAAATTCACATCGCTAGAACGCACCATAAAAACTAATCGCTATGACTCATCCATAAATGCTCTTCGAACAATTCGAAACTACTGCCATCAAAAATGGAAAATATTCACTGCCATTTTTGAAACACTATCAAAATCTTTCACGATCCTCGGAAACCATTATCGTGACCCACAATTCTGCTATCACTGCTATAACAGCATGATGCTAATTAGCTACATGTTAGAGGCAGCATCCAACCCTACGACTTCGTAGTTGTTGGTTCGATTTTCAGCTATGAGGTAACTTTTTACTGGTGGAATATTAAATCAGAAACTACGATAGGAAATCGATATCTATACTGTAGAAAGGTTAACAAATCAAGGATGTTTACCAAGGAATGAAGCAAGGGGAAATGGACATATTCATAAGTTTGGTTTGATGCACAAAATCTGCAAAAATGAAACAGTTGATGAATAATCATTCGGAAACGGTGCAAACGGTCGATGAAAAACCCAAAAACCTTTCTTTTTAACACCGGCCACTTTTATTATCTATAGGTGCATCATAACTATGCGAAATGGAATGATCAATCATGCGTTAATCTAAGCGGTCGCCATATCACAAACAACTTTACTGGGTTCCTCACCACCGAAATAAATAACGCCATCGGGTTAGATTTGATGCATTTAGGATGACTGACTGGTAGACCAGTCCAGTTTCTTGGGAGTAAGAGGGAGGATGGGGGATTGGGATCGAATAAGGTTCAAGAGTCAGGTCGCGAATAAGATTATAGGAAATTACAGCCACCTCCCTCAATTACGGAGACTTTTAATTCTGCTTCTGCTGGTAGAAATTATGGAGAGACAAAAGGAACAAGCTTTCATCTACGCCTCATATCTCAAAATCCGCACAAAACCGATAGTCGTACAAACTGAACTGAAATTTAAATCTGTTCGGCTGCTGAACGTTATTTCATCCAAAAACGAAGTTTATGCCCCAAAGCGAGTGAAAACACTAGGATTTTAAGAAAGTTGACCGGATAGGAAAAACTCAGAACACATTTCCGCATCACGTAGCTTAACTCTCAGCATTTATAGCAGCATAAAACTTTTGTCCAAACTCACCAACGTAGAACATTTTCAAGAATGAATTTACATACCTGTAACCTGAAGCAGCACGATCCATTCAGATCACCACAACATTTGAAGTAATACAGCGGAGTTTCCTCCGGGCATTGCTCGCCAACGACTATAATTGGGCACGCCAATGAGCTCTTCCTGAATAGCAATACGCAGAATCAGTCATAAATACACTCTCGAGCCGGTAGAACCCTTATCAAAAAACATGAAAATTCCTTCATATTAAAGGGATAGTTTCTGGGAACTATTCGGCCAACTGCGACTATTTCTGCAAATAAATAAATAAATGATTAAGCAGATAAATGAATAAGTGCAAAATTTCACCTATAAATAAGACATGCCAACTCATTTCCGAGCATACGCTCAAGCTTCCCAGCAACACTCGCTGACAATATGAAGAGCCGGAATATCTGCACGGGTATATGAACGCACCTGCGTTAATGTTACCTACCAATTTTTCAAGTAAATATTTGCTTAAAACTTTTATAGATTCCATTCTCCGGCTCATTTCTACTGCTACTTATATGTATTCAACAAGCACTTTCAGGTAACCTAACCATAAAATAAACATTACACCAACGCGTCGCATCAAACCACTTCCAGGTAATATAACTGCAAAAAGCACCCCACTGTTGCCTTACATCGCTTCGTAGATGCTTCAAAATACGCCTATCTAATGAATCGATCGAAGATATCAGCAGTGCAAATTGGCACTTCGTCGACAATCGGTGAATTAGAACCCAGCAATAAAAAAAAGTAAATGCGAGAGAACGCGCAATCCCCGTCAGAATTTTCTAGCGCACTGAGCGATGAATGTGATGACGCCCACAATAAGAGAGGAGATGCCACAAAGTGCAAGCCCTTTAAACCCGCCTTATTTTAAAATTATATACTTTGCAGTTTGCTTGAAATTCTTCAGACCAACATTTCCGCCTACCTAGTCTTCAATGAGATAGTCTTCTCAGTGCGACTGTAAAATAAAATAAGAATAAAGATGAATTTGAAGACTTAATGTAAAGGACTTGGAAACAGATAAAGAAATAAGGAGCGGAGGGTGAAGGGAGGCGGTTCTTTTTTTGGAAGTAGTCTTTACAGCCATAAAGTTCGTCGTATTATAGCGCAGTAAAGAAAGGCTTAACACTCGAAATGCTAGTGAACGACCCTTAGTTGCTCTCTGGTTCTGAAAGGACTTGCGAATAATCAAGATTTTCAAGCATTCGATACCCCATCCTCTTCGCTTAGCATCTGCTTCCCTCCTTCATCTCCCTCGTATATTCCTCTCTGAAATATTAATAAAGGGTCATCTCAATTAGCAGATAGTGAATTGGCGAGAAAACTTGCTGTACACAAAGTATTCCCTTCTAATCGAATCACTCGAAGCACACAACGAATCACTCGAAGCACACAAAAATTTTTAGGAAAGGGCAAGCTCACACCATCGTGGCAATAACTTACTGCACCGGGCCGATCAGATACAGTCAGCCAGTAATCAACTCGCAGTAACCAATCTCGTAAGAATATGTCCCCCTCCCTCCTCTCACTCTTACTCCCCGTCCCCCTCCATGTTTGTAAGAGTTAACTCGATACGCATAACCGTTAGCTATACTATCAACGCAATATACAGCCTTTAACCTGTATCGCATGAACGAAGGATATCTTCAATCGCAGAACTTACTTGCTTTACACAGATCTTTTTAGCATAGATGTAGGACGAAAAAGAGGGAGAGAAACGATGTTCCGAAGAAAAATCAAGAGTAGGGCGAAGCTCCAACTTATATACTCAAAGCAACCGCATTACAAATGGAATGATGAAACCGATAAAGAATCAAGAGAACTTTTCGTCGTGTTAGCCTGAACTAATGCTCAAAACGCATCTTGGTTTCTATAGCCGAAACGCCACCAACAGAAAGGTTGCTTAAAGAGCAGACCACCAACGATTAGGAAATAAAGAAGTTGTTAGAAATGAAGCGAAAACACGGAAAAAATCAGATGGAAGATAGCTATAAGTAACTGTTCTGAAATGATATACAGAAAAAAAGAAATACCGAAGGAACAACTCGAGGATACGAAAAACGGGAAATACGTTGAAGGAATGAAAAACATAACCGATAAAAAAGTTTACTTAAGTTCGAAGATCCTGATCTCTTTGATATCATCGATGACATCGCTATTCACCATTTGAGGTATCGCGAAAATCGCTAGCAGTAGCGATGGCGCCATCCAAATACCGAACGCCATTCCGTCCTTCAACGTTCATATTATTAATATGCAAAAATATTTTGATACGATTGAAAGCGCGAGCGGATTGGAATCTACATTTGCTGAAATACGATAAATAGATCGGATTATACTTTAATATGCATCTGCAAATGAACGAAAACGTCGGAAGGAGTCTATTCGGAGTGCAAAGTCACTCGAAGATTGAAATCGACGATAGCTGAATTGAAATTGTCGGATTTAAATTTATTAGACTTCTGATGATAAAAATCGAGGAATCGCAACTGTCCAACCAAGAAATAGCAATCGCTCAACAACGAGACATAGCAACCGTCGCGGAATCGCACGTTTCGCTTTAGAAAAGAAAATATTCCCAAGAGCTAAAACAACGAATAGGCAAGCGAATGGAATTGAAGAACGAACGAAGAAAGGTCTCTCATCGAAGGAAATAAAAAGTAAAAAGCGTCTGCAACGCCTTATAGCACGCAACGGCGGGATCAGATGTAAGATCAGATGGATGCGGAGCAGTATTCGCAATCGTCTCAACAACGTCAAACGCACTCACACAAAAAAGGAACGTCCCCGCCTTGCATTCTACTTGTCGAACAAGAAGCAATCGACTTTAACGTTTGAAATGACTTCAAAGAAAAAAAACATTGAACGAAAAATTTCATAAGTATATGCGTGAATGAAAAATTACATAAGTATATACACTGAGAAATATGCGCATAATAAATAAACGGGATCAGAGAAAACACAGCAGAGAGATACAAGAAGTCAACAGGCAACTATACTAAAGGTAAATCTTTGCAATCATGAAAGGTAGCATTAAAAACGGCAGGCAAAAAACTGCCCTATTTAGCACGCGTGAACATGAAACCGTACTGACTCTCTATTAACGTAAAAAAATGCAATAATGCAAATGACCGATTTGTAACCGTGACCGAAAAATATGTACCTGGAGCAATGGGAAGATTACTGAAGCGTAACAAAGCCGGAATCCTCCAGTTATCGCAATTCTCTCTGCGGCATTACTCCCTGGTCCTTATTCCTATTCCAGAAAACATGGAACACAACGGAAGAATATTTCACATTAAATTGAACACATTAAATTGAAAAAAGAAAACCTGAGTGTTTCTGCCTTGCCTTTTGAACGGAATGGGCCAGATGTTATCCGTAATACCTTCTCGTGAACACCTCGTGACAATTCAGGTAAGACACAATTGAATGTGAATCAGGTAGTACGAATGATCGGAATCCCATATAGGAGTGCTCACCAAATGACACCTCAAGCTATGGCCTCATTGTGAGCTGTTATATTAATCAATTCACCGAACATTTAGAACTTACAGCTCATCTACGACCGTCTTGCAACCTTCCAGCAAATTGACGTTTCTTCCAATATATAATTTCCTTTGCGGAAACATCTAAAACAAGAAAAAAGCACTCTGTGGTGAAATGCTGGGAACTCCAGTGCGACCTTTCAAATGACCCTCCAGAGCTATGAAGTGGAAAAGAGTTGGGGTTGTCGATGTATGCTCGAAAAGATCTGATAATATACGGCTTTACGTCGAAAAACAGGCTTCCTACCGCCTTCAGAATGTGCATCCGAAGCGTAGCATATTACTGACGTTGCAAAATGGTGTGTAGTCGAAAAACATGCTGTAAAAAAATGCAAGATAAGCGGGCTAACGCAAACAGTTCTTTGTTGTTGGAATATCGTGCGATCACCGAGCACTGTTTCTATATCTGGCGCTCCTATTTACATCTGCAAGCGTAATGGGCTGCTAGAAACGAGTGTGTACACCTTGCTATAGTTTTGCGTCTGAACAACTGTGTCCAATCGTCATTCAGGAGGATGGGCAGCGGGGTAGATTATACGCGTCCTTTTGCCCTCCTTACTAATGTGATGATGAATTCAAGAATCGAGCGGGCAATTTTTTGAAGACTTGGTGGTTACTTCCTCCTTCGTCTTCTTAGGTCCTCCGACTTGCGACTTGGTCACTTGCGACTCTTTTGGTACCGCCGCTTCATCCAATGGCATCAAAGCTCTCTCTTCAAAGCAAAAAGCTAGGGATACTTCGGCACTGCTTTCTTATCCAAATATGCGGTAATCGCCACTTTCAAACGCTGATAAACTTTTCTTTAAAACATATAGAAACAACCGAAAATTTGAACACTCAAGATTCGGCCCAATAACCCATATAAAAACCTTTCGGATGAGATCCACCAAGAATATATACGTTGCAAGGTTCAACACATGGCAATTTGCATGATGTGTTCTGCATTCGTGGAAGTGATGCACCACTAGTGATACCTTAGATCGAGTCGATCAAAAAATAACGAACCTTGCGAATTCATATGAAACGCACCTTAATCCATCCAGTATTTACCGGTCGCACTCGTAGTGTGGGTGAACAGCATCACTTGGAAATAAAAAGGCGAATCACAGGTGAATAAGGTACCACAGAACAGATCCATATTTCGTTGGACAAAGGGCATGAGGACTCTTTTGCCATTGACCTTTATATCTCAAAAAGCCGATAGGAGGCTGGGAAGGGTGAGGAAGACCGGCAGCAAAAATGAGAAGCAACAACGCGTTAGCAACGAGAAAATGAATAACGAACCCTTCCCATGCCTAATTTCCCCTCCACTAGACGTCTCCTGCGAACGACGTAAGCTGCATAAGGCTATCCTGCTCCTTCTCCTGATCTTTTATACTTGACTCTGAAAGTTCCGGACGCTAGAAGCTAGTGAGTTTATGAACGAGTGAATACGATAAGCACAGAAATACCGGCAGCAAAACAAAATGACTTATCAAAGTCCGATCAGAAAACTTCAATGAAGCTCTTGATATCGTTGAGAGTGCACAAAATTCATAGGTCGAATCATATTCAGTCGGCGGCAACATTCCTTTCACAATGGGCAGTTAAATGAGGCACTCGACGGCGAAACTCGTATTTGCACATTCGCGTTCTTCTAAAACGCTTCAAAACGTACGTCGCTATGCAAAGTCAGGCAGAAGTTTCTCGTTTCGGTTAGACGCCCACCATCTTCAAGGCCTCTCGATAACCACTAAAATCCATCAGATTTTTCCCAAAGGTTTTGCGTTCTAGGAGACTTTTTCAGGGGTTCATTCCAGGAGGCCCAAAGGCCCATTCCAAGGAGTCCAGGTGTCCATTCCAGGGCCCAACAAACTAAGACTGCATTCCGTTCCATCCCATCGTATTAAAACTAGGACCCAACATAAGATTCCAAAATTTCCAAAGACTAGGAGAAGGAGATGAAGGAAAGAACTCAAAGATTCACTGTGATCCAGATGAAGAAAGAAACTACAGGTGACTCGGAGAGAGGAAAAAGTCTGACAGCAATATAGAGTTTCAAGCATTCCATGAGAAGTGGTCATTGCTTACGCACGAAAAAGCCGACTTCCATGCGTAATAACTTCATGACGTAACAGCGATGTTCCCTCTCAAACCGGGTATATACCTTCTACCTCCGCGGTAAATTCTTATTCGTGCAGGTATACAGGTGTAAAAATGACACCGGCAAAAAAAAAATCGCTTTCAGTTGGGTGTGAATAACGACATATGACTAATGTTTTGCAGACTAATAGATATGAATGGGATCGTCAAGAGTGCGTATCGACTCATTGCGTCGTAGAAGAAACACCAAACCCGGCACTCGATGGCAACATGTCATAAAGGTCCGACGATGCCACCCACAAATCTAATGCCGACAAAAGATTCATATTCGATTCACTTGTTCATACGACGACGACTTTGCTCTAACAATTAAACGACTCCTCGAAGTTGCCTTCTCAACGTATGCCGTCTTGCCTCAAACAAAACCAATCAACGTTCGAGGAAGAGTCCGAGGAAAACAACTCTCACTTTACCCATGTGAATGAACCTAGTGATGTGCTACTGCAGCGACACAGAGTGGCTCCATTTCCACTTCAACAAAGCCTAAAACACGGGCCTTGGGCTCCAACTTTGCAGTAAAAGCCGACTTCTTTCACCTTTAACTTCCAAAGGGGAGCGAACATTTTGACTCTGGTTTCTTTTAACGCAAGAAACCGGCTCCCCGGAATCGACTCCTGCAGCCCCTTAATAATCGACAACGATTTCATAGAAACGTAAGGAGACAAATTATCAAGAACGAAAATGACCGTCAACGAAGCAAGCAGCATGGCAATCGAAGAACGCCATCAAAAATGAGTTTTATTTCTGGCACGCGAAGGACAGCCGACATCGCACCATACTTCACCAGCCGACTAACTCCCTAGAAAGTGCAATATTGTACACAACCATCCCTGAAGCAATCAATGCTCAAGACCAGACATATTGCTTCCACAAGCAAAACCACATGAATTCGATCATACTGCTCAAGCCGGGAAACAACGAAGCAACAAGAAACAATAACGATTCCCAATGAAAAGTTGAACCAAGTGGACGGGTTTTACCCCACACGGTACACAGACTAAATAGAAGAGTAAATAATAAACCGGTTAAACGCATTTGCCGTCCACCGCAGACGCATAGTCGTCTGTTAATGGCAATCGATCGAAACAAGATGCGCAAACACAGGGCATCTGCCCATCGACGAGATGGACAACGGCTGCGAACACCGATGCGCTCACCTCAGGGGGCCATTTCCTTGGCCTACTCAGAACACACCCACTGACCTCGATGATCAGCACACACTACCACTTCCTACGTCCCGACACATTTGTCGGGCGTGTTAAACGTGCTGGACTTTTATGAATGCAATTCGTATTTTAAATTGATTAGTATTCTAATTCAACTACTATTTTGATCCGCTTAGTAATTTATTCCAATTTGTCAGTTCAGCGCTAATTCAAAAATTAGTATTTTAATTGAACTAGTACTTAAATTCAATTAGCATTTCGATTCAATTCGTATTTTGATCCAACTAGCATCTTGATTCAATTACTATGTGGACTCATTTATTTAGTTCAACACTGTGAATGAACTACTGAATCATTCAGTCTTTCAACTCGATTAGTATTTCAATTCAGCTAGTATTTCAAATCAGTCAGTGTTTCAAGTCAAATAATATTTCAGTTCAATTAGTGTTTCAATTCAGCCAGTAATTCAATTCAATTAGTATTTCAAATCAATGTGTTTCAATTCAGTTAATATTCGAATTCAATTAGTATTTCAAACCACTTAGTATCTCAATTCAGTCAGCGTTTTGATTCAATTAGTGCATCAATTCAGTAAGTTTTTGAATCCAATCCGTATTTCACAATCCAGTTAGTATTTCAATTCAGTCAGTGTTCCAATTCAATCAATAGATCAATTCAATCACTATTTCAATTCGATTAGTATTTCAGTTCAATAAGTGTTTCAAACAAGTTAGTATTTGAAATGAATCAGTGTTTCGATTCAATTAGTATTCCAATTCAATTAGTAGTTCAATTAAGTTAGTACTTCAATGCATTCAGTTAGTTCAATACTTGTTGAATTAAAATACTGCGATAACGTGAACTGAAAATATGCTGGAAATAACCTGTAAACAAAGTTTCACGACATGCAATTTGCTGTCATGTTTACAAACTCAATGATAAATCTTCTGGTCCCATGGTGTTCGCGAATGCAATTGAAATACAAATGTTCATTCATAAATGAGATAAACGGTATGTTAATATCGGCACATTGATTGTTGGTGTAATGAACGTCTGAAATTGCTGGATCAGCTAGCGACAACTATGCTGATGTTCTGCGTGCTCGAGCCGTAATCACGGCAACAGCCCTCGGAATTGGGTGCTTAAACGATCAAAAATATAATACAAGGAATGATAACAACCGCGACACTGGGAATCAGCACAGTGGGGGATTGAATTTGTGAAGAGTCCAAAGAACGGAGATGAAATAATTGCACATAGTGTTTTGTAAATTGCAGTGAAATTACGTTTAATCTCAATTTAAAAAGGCTGAAAGAGTCAAAAATGATATGATTCATCTCATATTCCTTCCGTGGACAGGCGAAGAAATATGATTAAGGGATAAGGAGGTTGCAGATTAGAGCTATGCTACGTCAACATTGAGTCGCCTCCAATCCATTACGCCACTTGAATTCCTCGAAGAGGACGATAGTCTCTATTCCGCTGGATGGGATTGTGTCCGAAATATTTTGTATGGAAAAGAGCCGAACATCTCCAACATGCCTAATTACCGACCAACAGAATGCGCACAATTTCTATACTTCAGTGCGATTCGCAAAAGTGAGACGTGCAGTGGAAATCGGATGCTTGGGATAGAAAGGAATACTGATGTTCTTGCAGAGACTTCATTAGCAAAGTCCTCAGTGCAAAAAAAAGCTTCATTTGAGAGAATAATTTCAGGTAAAATTAATAATGAATTACGCGTCCTTTCGTTGTTTATCCACTTTGCCTGTTTTCCATATAGACCTCCCCCTTACGCCCTCCCCATTCCTTTACAGTTACAAAAACTCGCTCTCGCCCATTTACTGGCCTTTAAACTATACTCTCAAACCAACAGTCATTCCATCACATCGTCTCGCGCACTCATGACTGAACTTCAACAGAGGCTACCACAACATTGTTGGAGGGGCTATGTCATGAAACGGTGCGAGATTTCGCACTAAGCTTCGAGCGATCTGTGATCATTCCGCACAATTTAGTCTCCTTTCACTCTCTTTTCCTAGCATTTCTGAAACAGCTAAGCTTTTTAGCGTTTAGTTTAATGAACTTAGAGGATTACTGAAGTGAGTCACGTATGAAACAAGATATTGAATGGGTCGACTTCCCAATATCCTAAATAATCAAAAAGGCAAACGTTTATTCGTACAGAAACAGAAATAACGTACTAACATCTGGATATACGGAGTTTGCATGGAGCAAAAATTGTTTACATTACAACGTTTATGCCAATCACAGTTTGATTGAGCTCTATATTGGATTGTAGCCGTTGCCGTACTACAACGTTTATGCCAATCACAGTTTGATTGAGCTCTATATTGGATTGTAGCCGTTGCCGTACTGTGGTGGAAGGAGGGCCCCGCTGAGCAAGTTGAAGTAACGTGTGCCTTGGAATAACAGAAGCACCCGACGACCGGTTCTGAAGTATTTTAAGCACGAAGTTAAAGATGGTTGTTTGTTTCAAACGAGCTGTGGCAGAATTTGTATTATTCGAAATTGCTATGAAGTATAATGCGATATGACGCGGGCACAGTATTTCAGGACGTATGCATTCGACTGGACATCGATGCGCTTATTAGAGGCCGGAAATGCAACTATGCGTCAAAACAGTTATCGAACCCTTTACACCACCATATTTCGGATGTGACAGGTCGCAACTGATCGTGTCGGATTTAGTTACCTTCGATGTAAACTTTTGACACTTCGATCCGACGGTTTAAATATTAACACCAGCAGTGGGACTTATAAAATTCAGGGGATGACCCATTGTCAGGTTTTGGTCTCGCTTAGGAACGTTGGATATTAAGCCGCCTGCAGCTTGAGGTCGCATGAAATCGTTCTACCAAGAAACACATATTTCTGCAGAATAGGAAGCAAAGCTTCTATAATCCTATGCGTTATTACAACAAAGATTGATCAGGTGATCTTGGCGTGTTGTTCCCACTTAGAACTCGAGACCATAACATATCATTTTGGCCGCGACTTGCCATGTTTCAAGCGCCTTTTGCAGCACAGCGATTTGGCCGCGATATCCGCTGCTCTGCGACTGCAAATTATTGTTCCCTAATTAATTTTAGCATGTTCATGTCGATATTTCTGCACAGTACCATTCCTCATGATCTCTGCTTTTCTTGATATTCTTTTCAAGTTTTAAATACCTCGCTGCTTATCCTGTTTAAGATTACAGATGTCCGTGTCGTCCCTCTACACATTCATTTTTTCGCAGTAGAATATTTTCATATCCCTGCCACGGATTTCTTGTTGTACGGAAAATTTATTTTTACGCGTTTCGTCACGCCGTTCTTTTGTCCAGTTTTTGAAATCCTACAGTATCTAATTTCACAGCATGACTTTATCCCTCAACAAAACATTCACCTTTCTTACCACCACTTCCTTTTCTAATCCTCCTTAAAAACGATCCTGCACGCGCACTTGCCAACGATAGCTCGTGGGAACACCTCTACAATCCAGAAATTTGTCAAAATCAGCTCTCCTTCTCGTTACCGCACATATATATGCCTCGATGCAAACTATCCAGTGCCACACGTCACGCACCTACCTGACAACATTTTTTCGAATTTTCAGGTGAGCACTCACAACTTAGTTTACTTCTCAAAATGTTATACTGCGTTATAACATGCAGCAGCTCGCTTTTGATGCTCGCGATACGACAAATTAAATGAATTGCACGTCTTATGTCACCACGCGCTGCCTTTGCGCTGCTCGGTTCCAGCACACCAAAAGGCCGGAAAGTGGCAACGCGTCCAGGATTGTCCCTCGACTTTTCGTTTTTCGCTAACTCTTTCTTCGATCCAATTCGCTTCTTGATCGTTCCTGGCGACCTTTCATTAGCAGTATTGTGGTCAGAATTTGCTACCGAGAAGTTTCCTTTCTTATCGATGTCGATGCTATAAACACTCATAAAACGAGGTCTGTCTGTGATTTTGCACACTGCCACATAAAAAATGTCGTTTTTATGAAGCAATTTTATGGTGTCCGACTGATTGTTATGCGGCTCAAAATCATTTTGGCTTGCACTGAAAAAAAACGAAAATCCTCACAACTAGGAAAAAGAAAACAAGAGAATCTCCAGAAAGACGACGCTTAATCTGGCAGCCGATATTTTAAGCTCATTAACAAAATAGCCAAACATATGAGCTTATCAACAGATCAAGCCAGGGATATGCTTCAAGTCACCTTTATCTTTGGCCACATGCAAGATCTCTTCTAGGCAACTCGGTCCAACGGCTAAAATTAGGGAAAAGCAAAGAGGGAGCCGACTAAAATTGCTCCACAAATCGGCGGAAATTCAAACGCAAAAACTCAAGTGGAAGAATGAACACTTCCCAAGGTGACAGTGCGAATAATTTTTGATCCAGAATTATCTCGACTGTCGACTGGATAGGAAATAAATCAAATGTTAAAAGTGCCGGGCTTCAAACGTTTTTTGCAAAAAAAGTTGCCTGGAAGTTGGAACAGAGACGTTGCAAGAGACCTTTGTTGCAATTTTGTAGAGCCCTACATAAGCAAGTTTCTTCAAAATATTATAGTTCCTCACCCCACGAATAAGGTATAAATGTGAGCTAAATAAATAAACCAATGATTTTAAATCAAATGAAATCAGACAAAACAAATAAAATAATCTGCAAATTTGAATGTTTGTAAAAGCTAAAATACGTTCTTATTTCATTGAACGGCTAGCGCCGTTAGCTACTCCTCTTTATAAGGGATATCAAGGGTGTCAAAAGCACACCGAACTGTTGCTTGCATTTCCCGGTGATCGATCATCCCTGCACTTGCATTCGAAATCCCAACAAGTGACCTGTAAATTAAATTTCAGCTTTACCAATTCGCCACTTGTAACTAAAATTGATACACCTCCCCAGATGAAAAGCTGACGATTTAAAAGTATCGTAAGCAAAAACAATCGCACAGGGCTTACAGAAGCTGTAAATTGCCTTATGGGTTGCGCGAATGCACGAACTCACTTTGGCGATAACGGGCCGAAACACGTGCCACAGCTTTCTTTGTTTTTCCTATTGCATATGATTTCAAATTTGACATTCGGTTCTTCAATGTCTTTGTAGGTGCGACAATGACCACCAATACCAGCCATCAGGTTTATTATATATATGTAATATTATATATATATATA
>JAARMF010000488.1:2142-18206 GCA_022844705.1 Toxascaris leonina | reverse complement strand
ATATATATATATATATATATATATATATATATATACAACATCTGGCTAAATTTTTTTATTCTGTCCATGCCCTTATTGCCCCATAAATACAGCCAATTACGCCGCTTTACACGGCGAAACTTTTCGAGCGCTAGATGAAAACAACCTTTTTCCGCGCGTATAAAACGTTTCCGTCAGATGTTTTCTGGAAGAAACAAAAAGAAAACCGCGCTGTGCTATCTATCCAGTCCTCGCTCAACGAAAATCAGCACTTTTCAAACCACAAACTTTGTTTTCGAGAGGTTGAAACGAAAACTGCCCAGCATCTTCTGCAGTTCAGAGTTCAAACTGAGATACTCCGATGCGATGCGTAGCTTCTGTAGCGCCAGCTCGTTCAGTTTTCGCTCGACTTCTCTCATCGTTCACTTCACTGCTTCAATTGATCGATGTTGTCAACAGCTTAAAATCGATAGCTTACCTCTATCTCATCACATAAATCAGATCCTAGTTCGTCAGAAGAATATGACGGGTCGCTGATTAAAGGAACTGCTAGTTGTGTGTTGCTTGGGATCAGTGCACACCACATACGCCGACGTTACAACACAGGTACCGCACTTAGCTCTTCCACCTTGCTACAACAAAGTAACGTTGCGGACTCGCCTCAACTCTCCCTCTAGTTTATGCCGCTATGGTTTCGATATGTATGGAGTAAATGACTCCATCGTGTTACCTGCTGCAAACCAGCGCCGAAGCTGTGATTAGGTTCTAAAGCATGGCGCATCAAAATGTACTGTGAAAATCTCCCTCCACCTTTCAAGCAATTCAAGAGGTAGAGAGGAATGGAGTTATAAAGACGTGGAAAACCCTCAAAACCGCCTCTTATCGAATCGCCTCAAGTCAAGGGGTCCATAAAAATGAGGGAGATGAATGCTTCCCAGATGAAATGCACAAATGAAAAAAGACAGCGATGATATCAGAATATACAAACCCTACAATAAGCTGTTTAACGCGCGGAAACTTCGAAGCCAAATTACGAGGGAAAAGGGGAGGACGGGAGTGATGGGGGAGGAGCTGCTCGAAGAGGTAGTGCTAATCAAATAACAAAAACACGATTGCGAACTAGATGAATTCCCACTGAAATTCTTCCATGTCACTATAGCTACTCATTCTACATACAGTTCGTTGGAGAACGGGAGAGAATAGCAGATGAAGTAGCCACACCTAAAATGTTTAAAATGAAGGAAAAGCAGGTGATGCAAATCAACGACCACGTATGTGAACTGAAATTGGAGGGCCACAAGAAAATTATTCCACGCCAATTAGGGACTTTACCTAAGACTGCAAAGTTTTCGAAACAGGGGCGGATGAGTCGATGTTCCTGTTTAAGGAAAACAGCTTGAATCAGTGAAAAGGCTAATGGGATTGAAAGATTCATTGCTCGATCACCCTGCGAGATATGCAACACAACTATGCACGAATTGATTAGTTCCAATTCAATTTAGCCACTTTGTTATGGAAAATTTCAATGCAGTTGTGTTGCATTTGTAACCCCAAAAAAGATACATTTCATAGAGATATTGATTATGTGGTCCAAGACATTTCTTTTACACATGTGCAACCGTGATAACATTAACGACTTTACTTCAGTCAGTAACATACAGTAACAACCATGTAAACAATCCAAGAGTAAGTGACAAAGCCAAGGCATCGATTTATTTCTCTGGCTGAGCAGTCTTCATCCGCGTCACTCTGCTCATAACATCATCCTCCATCCCTTCTCTATCCCTTCACCCTCCCTTCTCCACCAAGAATCACTGGTGAAAATCGTCACTGAAAATAGGTAAGGAGAGTGGAGTCTGATTCGGCATCTTTCGTATCCGACCGATCGATCTATAAACGTCAACCCAAGCCAACTTCAAAATCGTCCATTCCATCACCTTCGCACAAACCGCTCACCAGTTAAAAATCCAAATCCATATATAAGTATGGCTAATTAAAACAAAAGAAAAAATACGACGAAGTGATAAACGATATCGGGCAACTAGAAAGTGATAAACTCAGTACATGCTCAGTTCGAAGGAGTAAGAGAGATTCAATTCTTTTCTTCATCAAAGACGTTCGCGAAACAAACAATCAGAAACATCCATTCAGCTGCACTTTAAGACCATTGTGTGACCGATTAAACAGTTGTACGAATTGTATCAACGATATATAAAGAATTGCAACAATGATCTACATTACCCAGCTGTGTACTAATAGCGGTGTTCCGCAAGGAAGCGTCCCAGGACCATTTCTCTTCTTGATCTACATAAACGACGTCTGATAATCTCTCTAGCGAACGCAAGCTATTCGCTGATGATACATCAATCTACCGACCTTTACCAGCCCTTACTTTCGACCTTTGCGTCCGCGAAATTTAGTCGATGGTCAAGATTGTGACAGCTCAGCATATCTTATGAAAAATATCGTGGACTTCGTTTGGATCTAAAGCATAAATACCTCCTCACTTTAGACGGACCAACTCTGCAGCCTGATAACGACGAGATCCGTGACGCTGGTGTGAAAAACTGCCCCAAAGTGGAATGGAAACTGTGTTGTTCAGAAATCGCCTCAAGGGCTTAGAAAGTAGCCAACTTCATTCCACAAGCCTTTAACACACAGGTGTCTCAAGCACTACCATATCGCGCATAGGTTACGGTCGACCGATTTCAGAATATTGCAAGGAAATATGATTCTCACTTTTCTCTCAGACATTAGGACACTCTAAAGGCATAACAATACTTCGGGACTGCGTCCCATAAATCGTTCTTTGTACTCTTCTCTTTCGAATACCACACTCGCTGAACGTTTTTAACCTCGAAATGTTAGAAAATCATCGAGTGAAATTTGTTTCGATCCTTTGCACAAAAAATGTAGAACGGTTTTATGATATACCATCTGAAAGTACTTTTCATTCGTTGAGAAATGAGAGCATCCAACTCATAAATTACAGTTGAAACGCGAAACTTGCTCCACCACTAATCTCTTTTATATCCTCCAGTTTAGAGTTATTCGTATTTGGAACAGCCTCCCTTAAAATATCGTCAAGGTACAAAATGGCTCGATTCTCAAGCGCCACTTTGATCCGTTCGATCTCAGAACTGTTTCCCATTCAATCTGCTGAAAACCAGATGTCTGCTGAATATTATTGCATCCCCTGGTCACCGACGTAACTGAATCCCATCAATTTATTCACTGCTGTTTGCTCATTTCCTTTCGTGCTACTTCTGGATGAATACGCATATTTTTTCTGTATATGCGTTCGTACTCATGTATGTGTCATGCTGATATATAGCCTCATTGCCATGTGCAGTTTTTAAGACGATTCAGTTCAATAGACCGTGCGTACCAATGAGATATTTTCTCGTTCCCTGCTTCAGAACATTTTAGCGATTTTCAGATATTTCGGTTGCATATGACTGCATCCTGCACTTTTACGTTCCCTTCCACTTTATGCATCAGACAACTGTTCCACTCTCTAATTGTTTGCAATCATACCGTATCAACGATACTGCACCACCTTTCATTGCATCAATTAAGTTCGCCAGGTTCGGTGACTCAGTGAACTTTGTTGATGCTAGTATACCATCACTTCTGAAGCCGGAAATCGATGGTGACCACCAAATAAAAGGCTTTCTCAACGCAATGCAATCTCAGTCATAGCGGAAAGCAGAACGATTCTAACCTTACAATGTTCCTCCCTCTCTTGCTTTTATTCCCCATGCAAACATCTCAGCACATGACAGAGTTCACCGTTTGCCAATGTTTCGACAACATAAAAACAGTACCCATCGATTTACTGCAAAGTAGTGCGCAACCTCTGCAACAAGGTGAATGGGTTCTTCGGTGCCACAAGTAGTCCTCCGTCGACTCGAACGGGTGCGGTAGATGCGTAGTCGATCTGGTTGCCGTGCAGATCGATCATTGCTCCACCCACGGCAGTGATCATCGCATCAGCCGCACACGTATCCCACTTTTTCATTGCTGTACGATGCAGATAGAGTTCTGCAAATGAGACATCACTAAAATCGATGATCAAAGACGACGCCTTCCTTACTGAGAGTGTGGGCATCCCTTATTTGGTGACTAAATTCAATACCAGTAAAGGAAACGATTTTGCTAGTGGTTACGACGACCGGGTGAGACAAAAACCTGCAATTAAAAATCAAAAAGTTTTGCGGTTTTGGGAACATAAGAATACCCCTTTCCTTTGACTCATCTCTTTGCAGGTGGTGATCCGATGTGAACATTTACAAATGATTTGCGACATCATTCATGCCCTCTCGTTAATGTATATGAGTAACCTGACCACACTCACAGACAGGTTCTCGACCTGCTCACTAAACTACCCCCCTTCTGCGTTACTACGCCAGCAACTCTAGTATTTTATTCAGGAGTTCTTTCCAACATTATAGCATCACCTTTAATGGCGCCGAAAACAATGAGTGCAATTCACGTGACACTTATGTAATCAACGGTAATCAGCAGGTGACTAGGGTGAAGCTGTTGAAGCCGTCATTAGTCGACAAGCATTTAGCTTGTTTGTTGCTTCTACGGTGGTCGCCGAAAAGTTGTGCTATCCGATATAATGCAAACTGATAGCTCAGGTAAAAGTGTCTTCTGTCCAACCGATTCCCGTACATCACCTTATTCTTTGCACCTCCGACACTACCACATCGCATACCATTCCGTTCACTGCAGTTGTAAAGCACATAATGTTTCTCTGAATTTTGCAAGTTTCAGAAAATATACGACTTCGGCTGTCTGTTCACGAAAATACAGTATGTGAAAGCCGGAAGAGAGAAGCAGATGTAAGTTCTGCAAATATCACCATCAACACCCACCACCAAGATGCATTCTCCTCCCTCCTACTCCCTCCATTCGAGTATTCAGTAACACCAAGTAAACATGCGAAAACTAACGAGCTGTCCCATTGATAAGGCGAAGTGTCTTGTATCCGGATCCACCTGTCGCCTCTACGGAATACTCCTCGCCAAATGTTTTGTTGATTAACTCCTCAACAGCACCCGCGTGTGACCAGAAATTCAAAAGAATATTGAGGTGTCAAGGTCTCAGCAAATTTATAGAATGCAACATTCCCCTCTTTAAACGATTCCAACCAGCCAGTCATTCGGTTGGTAATTACGAGATACAAAGATACAAAGAAAGCTGTCGTTTCATCGATTGCTTTATCGATGTAGCTGACTACCATGCTCACACATTGCTGTTGTGACTGGATTTTGGAACGCCTGGTGCTCAGCCTTCCGGCGATCCGTTGGAAAATCAGCCCGTAGTCGAACCCGGATCTTTTTTCTTAACAGGCGAAGGCCCTACCATTTAGCCATCGACCGCCTCGGCTGGTAATTACTTCCACTATACTGCGCCGATGCGTATCACCTCCCTAATAATGACTGACCGCCTGGAAAGATGATTTCTGAAAAAAATAAGCCACAATTTCTATGAAGTCCCTTTAAAAGAGTGATTACGAAAGCGCGGAAAATTAAGGGATTGGGTGATTTGCTATTGTTAAATGGCAAATGTGGATTTAATCTCTGCAGAACATTTCACTCCCTTCATATATATGCAAAGCACTGATTGCCATTCTTACAAGGAAGGACTGCATGACAGCAGTTAGGATGAAAGGCATCTGTGAAACCCCGAGGCAGATCGATCCCATACAATTACAAAAAAACTGGTCGCATTCTCGTTAAAATTTTCTTCCACCGCTAATTAATCTGATATTGGGTACTACATAACTACGAATCGGAGAGAGAGAAAAAAAAATTATCCGTTTCGAAAATAACTTCGCAGCAGTTGTGGTCGCTGTTATTTTCAATATCATATCGACCAACTGACCTCGAGATCAATATCTTTTTAGGCGCATTCTGCAACACTGTTGGTTCCCACTTTGTTCCATTCGCATTTATTACGCCATATCCATCCAGTCCAAACACTGAACAGCCAATCGATAAAACTGATACCAACGCAGTGATAAGCGACACAATTCTCATAGCTATCCGGGTCGATACAAATTCGTTCCAGATGAACCGCTGTCAATTGCCGCCATGATCTACCGGCTGGGAAATGTAGAAAAAGCTTAGGAACTTCGAAGCATTTTTTTAAGGAGATGTATAAGAATAAATCGACCACCGCAGAAATTACAACAAGACTTTTAAAGGAACTTCGAGTGTTAGTACCGCGCTGAATATTTACTGAAAAACACTGCTGAAGCAACCTTATGAAGTGGTGCAACCCACCGGAAGTTGTTTATTTGCTCAGCACAATGCAAAAAATCTCGTCATATGAAAATGCCTGACATTAGTGCAAAAATGATAACCCGTTTCATTGAAGAATGGACGATATATAGCACCGAAGATTGGTCGACCATCGAATGCGATACACACCATCACTGTCACATATTCCAACAAACCCTCTGCAAACTATTTCCATACATTCAACACTTCGGAAAATGTAATGCACTCATATATTACTACTGCTGAATCCACAAAATGTATTTCGTCGGTATATTAGCCCGGCGTCAGGGCGGTATATGACCTCAGATGGGGTCCACTTAATCGGCAAAACGTCACCGAGTACATAGTGAGGGTCGAGATTCATGGCTCCAGAACAGCTAATAAGAATGCCGTACCTCGAAAACGGATCGAGGACTTAGACTGTCGGCGACATGTGAGGTGGATGCTGGACGTGACATTTCCGACTCTTAAGTCCTCGAATGAGGCTACAACATTATAATGGATTATTCGAGGAGTTTGCATGACACCAGTCCCGCTCAGGCCTCACCACGGTTAGGTGCGCTCCGATGTCTGACCCTGAGGCATCGTATGGTAAATAAACAAGTTCTGTGGAGGTGGCTTTGACAAATATGTACAACCTGTTCTCAGCGATCACAAAGTGCAACAATCTAAGGGAAAACAATTCAAGTGGAGTATACACACCAATAAACTCCTGTGTGGCGTCCAAAGGGTCCACCCATATAGCGAGCTTCGACAGCTTCAGCTTTCTTGACGGCAGTTTATCGATAATCTCCTTCACTCCAAGCCACAACTCATAGTTATCTGCATGATAGTTCTCTACATCCGCGTTCGTTACACCAGAAGCCTTTTCCTCAGTTATCACCTTCAACTTTATGCTGCAGTTGTAAAGCCAAAATTAATTCGTTAGGAATAGGAAATGGGTAGGAAAGGGAGAACGGGAAGATGCATGACTCATAGGGAAATCAGCCACTTGCCCTGCGCCAAGTTCAACGCTGCACCTGACCTTGACTAAAAATGGTTTCTAAAGATATCCAGCGATAATTTTGGGTCCCTAAAGAGGATGACTCGCAGTCGCGAAGGTGCTCAACAACAACGAAAAACCACTGAAAATGGAAGGAATGGAGCATAAATGACCCAAAAAAGAAATGCCGCATGTATTCTTCAAACTGTGGATGAAAAAAAAATCTTCTAGACCTGGAAACAGGCGACTGCCAAAACTAAGTACCGTAGAAGACTTGAAGAGCACTGAACGAGAGGCCGGTTTCTGAATCCCTGCCAAAACATTTTAAAACAAAACTAGAATTTCCTTGGTCTGGTTGGCGTGCTTTTCTGCCCCTCTTCCCCCATCCCCTTTCCGCTATGTTCTGATGGTATTCTCAAGCAAGCACACACCTTACTGCTTGGTGACTCTAGCTACAGGCTCAGGTGCAGACAAGAAAACTAAGACTTTACGATTTCATAGCACAATAAAAACAGAGAATGAGACTTACATGAATTCCTGGAAATCGTCGAAACGTATCAAGAATCAAAAAATCCGAAACGAGGTCCGCTTTCGTCAGGAACTCATCTTTTCCTTCCGTCGTTTTTCCCTTCCTGATGATCCTTAGTGAACGTTCTTCGTTCACTTTGGCGACCGCACGACCGCCAATTTCTGCAGCCAAAACCGCGTAACTGCAGAGTGACATAGCGCTTTAAATTACAATTTAATAAATATCTACAGCACAGCCTGACCGGAGCTGAACTGACAACAGCACGCACCCTTCCCCCCACCTCTCCCTAGTTCGAACCGCACCGCATATCACAGATTAACCGATAAATATGGGGGATGTCTCCGAATATTTCTCGACACGCATATGCACGCACTGAAAGTCTCCATTGATGACTTTCTTGAAGCCTTCATGGAAAGATGGGCGAAGGGACAAAGATCAGGCAAAGATTCCAACTGTTGGAAAATATCAACGTGTTGAAGAGGACTCATACACCTATGTGTCTGGATTTGAAGACATCAAGGGGACGGGGAGGAGGGGGGGACTATACGAACTTTCTGATCCACGAACAAACAATGCCAAAGTAATCATGCATGGACGACTCATTCTGAAGACACAAACATGCGTGCATAACAAATTATCTAAAACTACGAAGACTAGTTCACCACCTTCTTCACTGAATATATTCACATATTACTGGAAGTTATATTTTTATAGACACTCTTTACATTTCAATCTCAGAAGTCAGGTTCAAGAAATGACCTTATAACATCGCGAAGTTCGACGACCACATCGGGGAAGCGCTCGCCCGAAGTTAAGATCACATATCCAATGAAAGTGAATGCGGAGATTATGCCAACGATTGTGAGATTCCTTAGATTGAGATGAATTTGCATGACCTCAAATAATCAGCGTCATCTTGATTAAATACCTGAAGAAAAGGACTGAAGTCATCTTGAAGAAAATGTATGAGCAGCGTCGGTTTACAGCAAGTATGCGTAATCCACCTTATTAAAACCTTTTCTCAGATCTAACAACAGCGATGGAGGCATCCACAATGCTGTACTGTTTGGTGGGATACCATTTTCCTCACTCCCTCCCCCTTCCACTCTCGTCCCCCTCCCCATTAATTCTTTGGCCTTTCTCTATACTCAACACTATCTAAGCAAAGAGGCTACCGTGATCATCAATGCATCTGGCATAAAGAACAAAAGGTTTGGTGTCAGATTTTGCATGCAAAAAGAATTGACTGCGCGTGCACCCCTTCCCCACCCTTTCTTTGACTTCTAATCTTTCAAGCATCACCCACAAAGTCACTGTTCATTTGGGGTGCCCAAATGTCCAAGACGATCAAATCAACGCTCACGTTGAAACTTTGGAACGAAAACGCGAAAACTTCACTCCTAGTGATCTGAACACCTCGGCATTTTTCTGTTTTGGTAGCCTGAACTCTCGGTCCAGTAAGACCTCGGGATCTAATTACACACTCTCTACGGGGTTGCTGCATGTGGGACTCTGAAAGTGGTGTTTGTGGGATTAGAAGTGCCGGAAGTCAACGCAACCGAAAGCAGACTCGCTATTTATAGGCGGCTTGCCAAGCAACCCTCCGAGGCAACTTCTCATCAAAGTCACGTGTCTAAGATTTCAACACCTAGCCCATGTGTACAGGCAAAGGTCACGCCTATGTCCCTCTATACTTCCTCTCTCAACATCCACCCTCACCACGCTGACATATAATCGCGCCAACTACCACTCGTCCTGCACAATTGCAAAAAAGCTCGGAGGTACATAGAGTGCACGATTGGAGAGAAACCAAATTGCACCTCCGAGAGTTGCATCGAGTTGAAATCCTGTGATGGACCTCGGATACAATTCGCTCGTAGGGCAGGTTACGGTAGCGCCTCGTATCTTTTGCCTGGCACGAGCTCAACTCGGTTCGCCGTTCGCAGAGCGCTAGCCCAGCTTTTCTGCAATTGTGCCGTGCAAGGCTTGGGTGGGGCAGTAAGAATGCAGTGGTCGAGGACTTTGCGAATAAAATTTTGTGGAAGCGCAATGCAGAAAATGAGCGAGTGCGAGAGCGTTGGATTCTTTGCCGAAACGAGCTAAGCTTAGCTGCATGCCACTAAAATACATTACCAGTTGATCCAGATAACCACCACATCAAAACGCACCTGTACACCCGGCAATGGTGCACGGTGTCTGGTTTCTTGTAATTTTGCATCACAATCAACATTAAATCGTACGCCAGTGTACTACTACTTTCAACATTGATTTGTATTAAAAAGCATTATTGGTTTACACCAAGCTCCTACAGCTTGATACACCAGCCACATTACGCCGCACTCATCCCTATGTCCCCCCCCCCCCCTCCATCCCGTGGTCTAAAAACCCCACCTCTGTTATTTAGCTGAACGGAGTATCTTGAAAGTACATACATCTAAAGCGAACCGACATAAGGTGGGTCGAATTCTCGGAGATATCATGGTTTGCGAACTCCAGATACGAACAAAGATGCCTTCTGCGGTGTTGGGCGGGAGTGTAAGCACAGCGTAGTGCGCGTTTCCGACCGTTGGATCGTTTTTGTTTCGTTGTTTTGAGTAGAGATAAGTTCTAGGGAAGATGGTGGGGGGGGGGGGGGAGGGAGGAGGTGGAGGCAACGAGATGAAATTGGGGGCCAGTGTTTCCAGGAAGAGTTTGGGAAAGATTCATATAATTTGTTGTGGCATACAGCGCTGGAGGAGTTTTGTGGCGTACAGGCAGAGGCAGATAATACATGGATGACATGACAAAAACACTTGTGAGGTGTACACACCACATGTAGAGTAGTTATTAGAAAACAGAGATGACTGTAAAATGGCCAAGCTGAAGGGAACACTTATTCTGAGAGAAAGTAGAGGACAGTGGTCCATATTGTCGACTGTTTCTCTGGTTTTCATGCTTTTATTATGCCCGTGATATCCTCATGCAAGGCACGGATACGCTGCATACGTGGTTTTAATTAGGACCAGTTGGTCAATGCCGGTGTTGGGTGGTGCCTGCAGACACTTTACACTCGCAGTCGACTTTCCCACTGACTTTGTTGGATTGTTCGAGATTTTAGAGTTAGCAGTTGAGACTGTTACGGTTGGTCCCACTGAACTGACTTCCTCAAATGGAAGGACTTCCCACTCAAATTGAGTGGAGAGTGGACGCTACATTTCCTATGGGGTTAGCGACTAGAGAAGCGTCTTTAGGGGTTTGAAAAGTTTTTGGAAAATCATGTTGATGCGTCACTGTGAACAAAGTGGGCGCACTGAACTGTGTGAAGGGCATTCATGCTGACTGTCGCTCACCGTCACCTACGCGCGTGTTTAGTGATTTGACTGTTCGATCGTATCTGAATTGCAACTATGTAACGTTGGAGGTGAGGGGGGAGGGGGGGGGGGGAGCTTACCCGGATTACCCATCATTTATTCGATGTCACTCCCTCCCTCCACCTCTCCCCCATCTCAGAAATGGCAGTGCTGGGTTGTTTGTTTGTTTCTGGACTTTTCTGGAATTTTAGAGATTAAAACGATACATTTCTTAAAAATTTTAGTGGTGACTTTAGACACTATTTGAATTTTTAAGCAAAATGCGCGTGTTGCTTGAACTGTGACTTTGCTGCTCTTCTTTTTAAACGATTTATGCGCGTAGAATAAAAAACATTTCCTCGCATGTGACATCATAGAATGCCAAAAATGTTTCTTCGCAGTCTAGTATGCCCCTCTACGCATCCGCGTTTGCAAAACGCGTATATGAATCGCCTGCATGAATTGTCTCTTTAAGCATATGAGTAACCCCTTCCTTTATGCCGTAGCTAGTTGTTTGGGAAAGGGGGGAGGGGGGAGGGCGAGGAAATCGGACGGGAGCGAGCAGCCTCAAGTTGCCGGTCAACTTCCGGTCCAGCTGTTCAACAAGCGCAGGAAAGAAGTGAAAGTTGCATCGAATTTCAGTAGACTACGCAGTGTTATAGGGGATGGCGGGGACGACTCGTCCTTATCCTTCCTCCCTCCCTGCTGCAATGGAACTAAGGAACTGTGATAGTAAATTTCCGTACTTTTCTTAGCGAAGAGGTCATGCAAAGCATTGTGAGTCGATTTCATGATGCCTCAGAAGCCTGAAGGGCGAAAATTTCCGATGCCGTCATTGACAGGTCAGGTCGTATTGCCGGTATTTTTATACCATGATGCACACTGCGTTTTTATGAGGTGTTATATGTTTATGTCATTTTTCGTAGTTGTGTTTGCTATAATACAACATAGTTTATGATGTGATAGCGACTTCAAGAAGAGTGCCGAAATTCGATGGTGTAGTGGATGCGGTGCGGGCACTTTTTTTGTCTGACCAAGTGGGCGCATTCATATTTTGAGGTGTTGCCTCGCTACGTTGACTATTTGCTGACAGCATCGAAGGTTCGTTGTTTGCCGTTCATCCTGAAGAAGTAGTAGAAAAAAATAACAGCGCACCTTGGCGCTCGTAGAGGCGCTTTTGAATGACAGAAATGCGGTGATAATTGCGACATTTTCTTTGGATCATTTAGCCGATAACGTCCAGCTTTATGTCGATAGGGAAGTAATGTTGTACTCATTGAATTGATATACGCAAAAGTGTTGGAATGCATTAAAATTCGAGTGATCATATGTGTCCTAAAGTAGATATCCTGAAGTCAAGCCAAATGTAAGTTGACTAAAGATTCAATTCAGTGCGAAATTGACAGCATATTAAGTACATCCTGAAATCCCAGAAACTGCGCTTGTGTCGCCAGTACTTTGCAGTTCTTTAGGGTCTATTTGCCTAGCGGTGAATATAATACGAATAGATTGCCAGATCATCTCGTATATGGATCTACCTATAAATTTCCACGTTATACCTGTGAAGTTCAACCTTACAGAGAGAGTTTCGCGGATTGATATTCTTATGAGTTTGCTGGTGGATTCAGTAACGCTTAAGACGTTTTCTTCAATGCTGATCCATGACGACATACGTACGATGTTGGTTATTAACCAGTCTTTGATGATGGATGAAATCATCTCGCAGATAGTAGTTGAACCAACCATCATCTGCTATCCGGTAGATGTTCTAAGCCACGAATCTTTTGCGGGTGGTTTCGTTAGTCCAAATTTCCATTACTTCTGCAAGTCGGTGTTGATTGTGTATTGAGAAGTGAGCTTGAGTCCTGGCATTCGATAGCATACGGGCATTCGGGGTGTCACAGGCGTGGAGTGCAGGTAGTTAACTTCAACAATTAATTGGAATATGTTATCCCTGTAGTCATGTACATCTGAATTCAGCGCTGGCGGGGAAAGTGTAAAATAGCAATTAATGGATCTCGAAAGGTGAAGTAGTTGATATTGCAGGTGGGGCCAGGTGTTTTCCAAGGTAAGTAGAGAATACTCAAACAAGGAACGAGGTTGTTAAAGAAGGAAATATTTGTTCCTGCGATAGCATTCTTCTACTCAGACGATCTTCATACATTCTCATGAATGTATGCGGCTATGGCAAGATAATAGGGATTCGTTTTTAAGAATTAGCCTACATGTTTCTTATACATTCAACGAGTGTTCGTACAATGCTCGATCGGCGCCTATCGTTGAGTTTCCGCTTGTGTTGATTGCATATTTCTCCCCTCCTTTCAGTTTGAAGTTCTGGATTATATGAATAACAAAATATTAACATAAAAATATGAATAACAAAATATTTGATGAAAACACAAGTCATCCTTTTCCTTGGAGTCAGTTTTGTTGTCTGTTAACATCTTTGTTGACTAGCTTTATTTAATGTTCCGTTTGTATTTGCTGCTTACCACCAGGTATTTGCTGCTCACCACCAGGTATTTGCTGCTTACCACCAAGGTGTATGTTGAATAGCAATTGTCGGATCTTTGCATGAAATCTCCACCCGCATCATTGTGACTTGTGTAAAAGGTGTTATCCGTGTATTGCAAATCTGCTCCACCCGTTTATCCATATACGATTAGTGCATATTATGATACCTTCGGCTACCTGAGTTTTCGAGCTTTAACGTTTGGTAAATTAATTGTGGTTATGATGAACTTCTCGAAATTCATTTCATTTCTGATTGGCTCTTTGACGTTTGTACTCTGTGTTGCATTGTCTTTGATCCTCTACTTTTGCTCGTATCATTTGAGGGTGGCACCTGTTCGTTATTAAATTTTTGATGCAGTTACCTCTTTTTCGATAAGGCCCACTTATGAATGGAATCTCTGTGATAGGGTAAGTAGTCGTTAAGGGGAATCTCCTCATTGAATCTTATTGGATGATGGACCAGCAGGTGAGTGTGAAATATTCATTACTGATCCACCTCTGGCTAAACCTCCTCCTCCTCCCCTCCCCCCTCCTCCTCTCCCCTCCTTTCCGCGATCCCTCTCCCCCAGCCCTCCTTTTGCTAACTTCATCCGGCTCTTCTCTATTCCGCTCCTCCCTCATCCCTTCCATTGCTGTCTTCATCCCCCCTCCCCCCCTCACTCTCTCTATCTCCTTTTCCCATGCTCCCCATCTCTTCTTCGCCTCTTGCTGTCGCGTTTACTGATGTTTTTTTTTTTTTTTTTTTTTTTTTTTTTACGAACTCTCTGTTCTTTTTCTCAATGCTAGCGTTCAGTAATCTTAATTCTCAAAAGAGACGTCTTGTTCGTCATTTAGAATTGTTCTACGCAGTCATCCCGCCACTGATAACAGCATTCCGTTGACATATAAGGTGGCATCTGGGCGTTAACGCAATTAGTGCGTAGTGCATTCTGCAGCTGTGCCCTCTTTCATTCTTGGCGCTTGTGCTATCGACACTCTGCTAACTAATCTTATAATTACTTGTGGAATAAGAAATTTGTCTGATATTCCTAGGCACCGTATAGCCAGTGGAAGAGTCATAAATAAGTGGTGTTTGAGCTTGAGCATTGAATTGATACTCGACGACCAAGGCGTTGGCCATGTCAATCGCATTGCAAATCTGAAAATGCACCCGGCTATTCAGGCTATCGGGTGAAATTCGACCATGTTTCTACGGAACACGAAAATATGTTTTGTACTAAAGTTTATCTGAGGTGATGCATCATGTAGTTTTTTAACCCCCATCTTCCATCACGTCACCTGATTTTGGGTCCTCTCAGTCATTTCCCTCTGACGGCTAAAGAAACAATGCGATGAAGAACAAGTTTTCCCGGGAGTCCACTTCTGTTGCTAGCAAGATTATCGGCGAATGGCTGAAACGGGTAAAATATATCGAAAGATGACTCACGTCTTCTGCGCCTCGGCTCTTTCGTGGTGCTTTTGATCATGGGATTTAATGGTGCCTGATTTGAAGGTACTCAGAACGAGATTGCTGAATATCTTAGATGTCGGACTCCTGCACTCAATTCGTTCATAGCTTCCCCTCCCCCCCACCCCCTCCCTCCTTTCCTTTACCTAAGAAATATGCGCGTTCATCGCTAGCTTTCGCTCGGTTTTTATTCGCTTTTTTCCACTCATTGCATTCATTGCATTCATTCCATTCATTCCATTCATTGCATTCATTCCATTCATTGCATTCATACCATTCATTTTATTCATTCCATTCGTTCCATTCATTCCATTTATTGCATTCGTTTCATTCATTGCATTCATTTTATTCATTCCATTCACTCCATTCATTCCATTCATTGCATTCATTGCGTTCTTTCATTCACTCCATTCACTCCATTCATTCCTTTCGTTGCATTGATTCCCTTCATTGCATTTATTGCATTTATTCCAATTATTCCATTCATTCATTCGTTGCATTCATCGCATTCATTCATCGCGTTCATTTCATTGATTCCATTCATTGCATTCATTCCATTCATTCGATTCATTGGATTCATTGCATTCATTCCAATCATTGCATCCATCCCGTTCATTGCACTGATTCCACTCATTGCATTCACTGCATTCATTGCATTCATTCCAATCATCGCGTTCATTGCATTCATTCCATTCATTGCATTCATTGCATTCATTGCTTTCGTCCATTCGCTGCATTCATTCCATTCATTGCATTGATTCCATTCATTCCATTCATTCCATTTGTTCGATTCATTGCATTCATTCCATTCATTCGTTGCATTCTCTGCATTCATTGCATTCATTCATTGCATTCATTGCATTCATTGCATTCAATTATTGAATTCTTGCATCCATTGCATCCATCCCGTTCATCGCCTTCATTGCGCTTATTCCATTCATTGCATTGACTCATCCATTACATCCGTTCCATTCATTGCGTTCATCCTTTT
>JAARMF010000487.1:7525-81712 GCA_022844705.1 Toxascaris leonina | reverse complement strand
TATATATATATATCCTTCTGTTCATGTTTTGTTCAGAATTGTTGAACGAAAGGATGGCTAATGCTCGCTTGCACGGTTCCGTTACCTGTTCTTTTACTTGCAGTACAGAGTTGAAGTTTTCGCAAAATGCTTGTCGTTGCGTCATAGCCTACCATTTAGCAGCCACTTCTACCAGAGGATATAAAATTGTTGAAATTGTGTAAGGTTGCGGAAATGGGCCAAGATATCAAGAAATAGTTGTGTCAGTCCATCATCGAAGAGTTCAAATCGAATTGCTATTGTACGAGCTGTATCCGCATAATCCGAAACTACCATCTGCGAATTATATCTGTAGAAGTTTTATCTGACGATATGAGTAAAGTTCGGTGCCATTAGCTTAAATTTGCTGAAAATATTGATTTTGCCAAAAATACCACTGGGCACACGTATTTATGCGTTTTATGCCTTTTTTATTCCCTCAATTTCGCAGATTTCATTCACGGGCAGAATGATGCCTCTTCGCTAGCAGCCCCGTTTAAATTAGATATAGACGACTTTGTACTCTACAAACCAGTCAGTACTGAATTATTTATGATTGTAAAAAAGTCTTTTTTAGATGGATATCAATCTTGGAGTCGAGTATATGTCTTTCAGCGCACACGCCGACGCCAAGGGAATTATGCAGGTTTTATGTTTTTGTCTCTTTATAAAAAGTGTGTTCTATGCACATGTGTTTGTGTGTGTTTGTCTGCCGACTCTCTAATATCACGTATCGAGCAGAGAAAGCAACAGCGATCGAGATTGATGAGAATAACGTTCCTCGTATAGTAAGCGATCCCCAGAATGCAATTTAATTCACGCTGTTTGTCTTTTATGTGGATTAAGGTGCAGTGAGATTTACAAGTCATTGCTTAGCGTCTCAGGAAAGCGCATTGCTTGTTGTTGTTTCATCTTCCGAATTTTCACTAATTCTTTTGCTGTCAAATGTTGAACTGCAAAGAGCGCATATTGTGCTGTTCTAGCAGATGCGATTCATCATTTGTTTCAAGGAAGTTTAGTCGTTTAGAAATATTTCGTTCAGATTCTGTCGTAAAGCCATAAAAGTAGTTAACGGATGTCAGCCTCTGGTAGTTTGCCTTCGGATAAACGGTACAATTTTCTGTGTCATAAAGAGTTACTAGCTGATATCGTCGCCATTGTTGCGTGCGAAGAGAGGCGAAACATCTTTTTTCTTTTTTGAAAGAGCAGTGAAACCTCTGAACCAAGTAATCTTCCACTGTTCTCATGCGCTTTCGCAAATTTCAGTCTGCAAACCGCATTGCGATGATTTTCTATCTTTGCTTATATATCTCTTTGTTCGTCAACTTGGTAGTTTCAACTCTGCAACCCCTCAAGCTTGGGCTACGAAAACTGGTTGATATGATATGCACCACAGGCTGAATTTTTACACCAATTTTCCAACCGACCATCAATCTTGGAGGAAGTTACGGGGCTATTAAGATTACAAAAAAACCTTGCGTGCATTTTCTCACGTATTGGACTATGTTTTCATTATTTGTACCGCAATTCAGGAAAACAGTGCTGGGAAGTCAGTGTTTGTCTTGCCTTATTTCTTGCTTGAGCCGAGCAGCGTTGCAGATTTGGTTTATTTGACAGTGTGATCCGCAGTTACATCTTTCTAACGTTTCAGCTGATAAGACAGTGCGAGCCAAAGAATGTGATGTTTGTGCATGGAGAAAACGCGAAAATGGAATTTCTTAAGGAGAAGGTTGAAAAGGTTCGTCATTTGGTTATTTATTGCTTCGTTTGAAGGGAATCGAAGCTGTCATCGTATCGCTTTAGTGTTGCTGCAGTTAAGTGTTTGATAGTCATTTCCTGATGGCGTATCAGTTTTCTTCATGCTCCAATCCTCTTCTGTGGAATCTCAAAGTAGAGGTCACACCTCACAGGCGAAACAGATGTCCACTAAAGCAAAATTCGGCTTATGCCTCTGTATCTATTTGTGGCGCAGGAAGGGGGGGGGGGTGGTGGGGCTAGCCTAAAAGGAAGAGGATCTCAGATTCGCCCTATGAGGTTTGTTTAGGAGGTGTTTTATGTGCAAATTATTATTATTGTTCTAGTTTTGGAAGTGCGTTCATAGGCGAAAGCACGAATGTTTTAGATAAGAAAATGCTGGCGACGGTCGCGGTTGTGTTTTCACTTGATAAAAATCTGCGATGTAGATCATCCTTCTTTGGCATTCGGGTGCCTGAAACTGAGCGCATTTTGACAACGCCAGATTGAAGAGTTCAAATTGCGTGCTTTATTTTGTTTGCCAATTTTGCCAAGGGGGGTTTCATCAGTGATAAGCGAAATCAGACCTATAACTGAGGTTCGCGACTCTCAATTGCGCATCAGACGCAACATATTATGTCAAATTGTCCAAGTATCCGGCACGAGAGTTGTGTCAAATAACTGGATACGGGCAAGGCGATATTCGAAAAATGGAGATAGTCAAAGCTCAGAGTTTCCGGATGTGTTTCAGTGGCGTTTAAGCATCTGAACTATTTTGATGCAGCAACACTTTTCAGGAATTCGGGCTGCATGTGTATAAGCCAGCAAATGGGGAGACGATTAATGTCGATACGGAGTTGAATGCTGCTCTAACGGTGCCTTCGCAGTTGATCGAGAAGTCCATTTCTTTGGATCCAACGCCGAGTAAAAAGTTTTGCCCATTCCGCGCATATGCCATTATGGATAAACAGGTATGCACGTCACGTTGATGTTTTCGGTTTTGTGCTGCTGATGGTGACATGCTCGGAAGGACAAACGGAAAGATTCGTGATTCGTGTTGCTTTTTATGCTTTTCGACAGGGACTGCATATTTACACTACAGTTTACATATATTGCAGATTAACTTGTCATCATCACTGCGTAGCTGCTTCCACTAAAATATTCGTTTATTTACGTTAGAGTGCAGCTTTTTTTGAGCACTTCTGTCCCTCTCACATTTCTTCCACATTGAGCGGTGGTGGCCAAAACAAAGCTCCTTGTAAGGGCATTTATTTTAGCATTTCGACGTTAACGTTAAGCTTATGACTGTGATGTGCATTCATCGTTACAAAATGGTGCGTTGCATATTTATAATGTTTCACTGGATGCATTTTCATATAATTTACGAGGGAGGGGTGCAGTATTTGATTTGAATGTATCGCTGCGATATTCCTCTTCCATCGGTGGATTTTTTCTATTGTGACGCGGAATTTCTCTAATTATCACAAAGCAGAGGGAAGTAAGGTGACATTTGCGGTTTCTTCGAATGGAAACCGAAAAGAACGATGAAAAATAGGAGGCCGCTACGGCGGAAAATGTTCTCATGTCCGGCAATCAGAGGGGTGTTTTTGGCTTCAACCAAAACGGGGTAAAGGGCTCTTTTCAAGCGCGCATTCGTCATAGTTTTGTTCAATTTGGCTAGTGATTAGTAGAATAAGGTTATTTCTTGGCTGTAGGGGCTAGTGCTTAGGATAAACTTCTTCATACATATGTCCACTCTTATACGAAACATCCTCGCTTTCACTCATCTACTCGAGTGGTCAGTAAGGTCGAGAAAGGCCGTACGTTAGCTTCTTTTTTATGAATACATTTACCGCTGGCTAGTCTGCCTTGCTTGTTCTGACCAACGCAGACTTTCAGTGACCAAATATCAGTTATCATGTGATGAAACTGCTGTATTATTTCACTCAGTAAATGGATATGTTCTCAGTCAAGTCAACTGGAAGTGGTATCGGCAAAGACGGCCGCAAGGCAGTTCAACGTGAACTTGCATACAATTACGTTCAGCGACACAGTTGATGTGGATGAAATCGATTGGAATAAATTCGCTGCGAAGTTGCGTCGTTTCGACCCCAATCTCGACGTGAAAACAGTTCGTTTTATGAACTCAAATATTGACGGCATTTAAAATTTGATCGGGTTGTAGTATGGAAAACCACTGGGTGGAGGATTTTTTTTCGAGGACTTTCTTCTTATCTAGAGTATGGGATTATCTGCCACTGAGCACCTTCTGCAAGTGCCTTCTACAACACCACCTGTTTGAGCTCTCGATGGCGACAATATTCAGGTGCAGTGAAGGTGCCATTTTTCATACTTCGTTGATCGCTTGCAAAGTTCTATCGTCTAAGAGTGTTTTTGAGTTGTGCCTCACTGATTAGAGAAAAAAACCAAAAATTTGCGTTACTTATATTCTCGAATATTTCAAAAATGGCAATCGATTGTTGAAGCGATTTGAAATAAGGGTTCCGTCCCAACAAATTTTGTGATTGCAGCTTTCTTGATTCACGGCTTGAGACTGGCACGTGGATAGACGCACACACAGATGTTAATTTGTTATAATACACTTCTGAAAAAGAGCAGAAAGTAGTTAAAAGTCTGATCGTTGATCTTGCACGCGTTGAAATAATTTCGTTTGCAGGATGGGCTGGAGATGTTCGGTGGTGAAGTGTTATTGGCCGAAGTAAGTGGGAAGCCAAACCAAGTGGAGATCATTTGGGACGAGTTGAGAGAGGAGTGGTTTGGGGTGATTTCTCGTGCATTGATCGATAAGTATGTATTTTGAATGCTCGTTTGAAAGAGCCCAGTTGATATCAAGCCGCTGTCATCACTCCTCGGAAGTGCTCGTCATCGCCAAGAAGTTTCATGCGGAGCGATTTACGTCTGCATGGAACGTTATGCTCGCGAGTTGTTAACGTTGCCTGCTGCTGAGAAAAAGGAACGAGGGAGCAGAATAACTTCCCCGTAGTATCCTCAAATCGGCGTTCTGAAAGTAGCATAACAACTCCGGAAGGGAATCTTAGAGAGCAATGAACACGGTTTCGTGAATGCTGCAAACGACGAATTTTCGGAGTTTTCCACATAAATACCTCGTGGAGGGTTTTGATCTCCTGTTGTTCATTTTTGCAACCGTGTGTCGCGTTTTTTTGATAACAGATTTACTACTGTTGTATCTCCAAACATTTTCCTTCTGTTTTTACTCATTTTGCCTTGTTCTTTTTGTCTCACAAATGATGTTTTTTGTTTGTTCTGCGATGATTTCAATCATGTATGCATCTTTTTTCTCCCTTTTAAATCCACTCATTCATGAAAGAAGGAGCAAAAAGCTTCGTACATGTCATGCAAAGATATGTGCAGCCCATGGGAACAATGAGATGATGCGAGAAGGAAAAGGGCGGGGATTTGATGGCAGCAGGGAAAGAAATGGCTTCCGTCGGAAAGTAAATGTGTTCCTGATTGCACAATTTATGGAAATGAGGTGACCATTGTGCTGAACTCCTGGAATTGCCTTAAATATGAGCGATTTCGTGAATGAGGTGTTGGGTATCGAACCAGAATTCGATGCAAACTCGAAGAGTTTCCAATTCTTGCTTGACTCACGTCTTTATAAAGCTATTTTCTGTACAGAAAAAGAAACGGGTCGGTCTGTTGTATTCAGGGAAATGAATTAACGGTATTCAAAAGGGATCACTAGTCGGCTGACAATTTTGAAAAAACAGCAGGAGGTATTTTACGATCCTTGGTGAGGTAACTGTGAATCAGCGAGCTACAGTAATGGAAAATGGGGGCTTGGGGTCCCTGTACCACTTTGCAGACATTGTGAAAAGCTTGGAGCAGCGAATATGACAATGCATGATCCAGAGTAGCTGTCTGACGTTCGTCTTGAGGAATGTAAATGTCCTGATGTTTAAAAAACGTTGATCGGTTCCAATATCTTCGAATATCTGTTTGCCTTTTTGCGTTATTGTTGCGCGGTTGAAAGCATTCGACGAATGAATCCGTTTTTTTCGCTGCAGAAAATGTGACCCGAAGTGATTCCCGAAGTCAGTGGCTCCTGTGGTTGTCGTTCGCTATGGAGATGCTGTCTGCTGCAATTGCTCTTAGTGGAATAACTCACAAAGGGGTTAATTGTTTCATGTTTATGATTTCCATTCGCACGTAATGCTAATTGTTGTCATCTGCAAAATCTGTGATTGTGCTCTACCGGATATACCCTTCAATTCCGTCCGCTTGCGTTTTGTGTTCAGCATCTGCCTAGAAGGCTATGAAATGGTTTGATTAGTATGGGTCTGCAGAGGTACGTCTGTGGAAAGTGTTGAGAATACATACTTTTCAGATGTATGCATCGGGATGTTATCGTATTGGTAACCCTACCTAGGTGGTGTTGGCACCTTCCGTCACTTGGTGTCTGCGGCCTGTTCCATGCCTATCACACCTTATACACACAAAGGGGAAGGCATGGTATTGTTTAGCAGCGTTCACTACGATCTTAGCTGTCCTTCGAAACGATTTAACGGGATGGGGGTGCCGATCTTAATGAGAGGTGGTGAGGTTTTCGAGCAGCGGTAACATCGTACGGAGATGTCGTGCAAGCGTTCAGCGTTTGTTATCGGTGCACATTATACTTTTGAAGGTAAACTTTAGAGAAAACATTCGTTCACCAATAAGGCACATTGCGATATCTGAGTGACGACTCAGGGAGATGAATGTGAGCACATTCATTTATCATTTATGATGAATAAATCAGCTGTCATGGCGTCACTTCTTATCTTTCAGCTGTCGCTCACTTCAGCTCGACTATCTCTTCCCCATCGACGGAACTGTCATACCTTTAATATGTTTGCTGCTTTCAATGAGCTTCATCCCCACATATCGAGGTTGAAATATTCACTAGTCTAGTTCAGCTTCAATCTGAATTATTTCCATCATTTGGGACATTCTCAGTGACGCTTATTTCAGGCTTAAGTAATCAGATACGAATGGGCATTTTTTACCGTCTTGATAAACTTTCCTGGATAACAGTGAATGTGGCTTGAGGTTTTGTCGGAGGTTTTACCCGTCTTGTCACATAAGGCGCATAACTGCCAAAAAGTAATCAGTCTCGAATGGATTTACTGCTTTTTGTGGTCGATGTCGTCTCCTTCATGTTTTTGTTATATAACGAACAGAGTTTTTTTTTTTCAGCCGTCACATTTTCCCCATACACAGGTTGAATTATCAAGTCAGCGGAAAACATAGCACTGATCTTTTTTGGATGCTTCTGGGTACTGTCTATCCTAACGGTTGTTTCCAATATTATTAGTGCACAAGGACGACGGCGTGATGCTGGGTCCAAACGAGTTTACCAGCGCTTGGATGGATGCGTCGGAATTGGCAGGAAAGCTGGAACTCGGTGACCTCATCGAGATCAGACGGGTCGTTGGAGTCGCCAAAAGGCGCATTTATGCAGTTAGTCACTCGTTATTACCTATTTCAACCAGTGGAGCTTTACATCTTCTGAGGCCGACGAAAGTGTGTTTTAAGCTTTTTTCTGGGCTTCTTCGTCGTTTCGTCATGTCTGTATAAGCGAAGACTAAAGCATAGTTTGCAGTCGTTCAAGAAATCGTTGACGCAGCATTGGGTATCGTGCCGAATATTTTAGGCAGAGGAAACGGAGATAGTTACCCCGTCTGCTCCTTTATTTCTCCCTCACGACTGGTCCACAGCCCAAAAGATTAGCACTTGAGGCATCCCTTAGGATATTTTTTCTTTGTGTTCACTCGTTACGAATTTTTAGCTAACAATATGGAGTGATCCTCTTTGTCCTACTATATTATGTGGGTCGCTGAAATATCTCCAAGGCAATGGGAATCGTATGCGTTTGATAAGATTTTATAGCCCTAACTATAAAGAAATGCATAACCCAGAGTTTTGCGGAGCTCACCGCTCCATTTATCAAAGATAAGATTGCTGCTGCCATTAACGGTGACAGCAGGTAAGAAAGATGGCTGATCTATCCAAAGCAAGGATCATTAACAAAGTGTGGGTGATTCATAATGGGAGCAAGCACTTGCTGGTGATGTTGAGCGGCAATACAATAAATCAGCTAAAACTGAAATGATAAGTTTTTGACATGCGAATGTGAGAAGTCTTGAATTGTCTTTAGCAGTTCGTACTACCCGCGAGAATTGCAATTCTCAAACCTATAAAAGTGCCGTCGGTCAGAGGACCCTCCAACGCGGCCTTAATCCAAGATATTGAGGGCATTGCGATGACGGTCAAGCGACGGTCCCTTTAATTTGTCATTTTGAGCATGAATGCAAGCGCTGCTATTACTGTTAAGGAAATAAATAAGCCGAGAAGTGCTTCCACAACGTTCCTGAAGGTCGTGAACACTCTGATCTTTGAATGGATTCGTCCTCTCAAGCAACATCGTTGTTGCTTTATTAGGTGTTTGGTTGTCCAGTTATGTGTGTAATGTCCGAATGTGTCTTTGTACATCGCTGCACATTTTCGATGCGACACCTTTTTGCGAGGAGTGCGTCGGAGCGTGCTGCATCTTTTCTTGTCTGAACTCGCGAGTCAGAGGATCGTAGATTTCGTTTGGTATATTTGGTCAGTCATACTCCATTCTCCATGAATGCGTTATCTTCCATCTGAGTTATGAACACTCAAAAGTTTGCAAGTCAGATATTATTCCTTTGACCGTCGGCAGCCGAGAAGGATATTTTCGTTTAGCATTAATGGAGGATTTCTAAATCCTCGCTTTCGCCTGCTGGTGTGTTTCAGTTGTTCTATGATTAAGACATAATGTTCGTTGTTTAATCAGCTCCTCTTCTTTTCATACTTCACAACAACCCACAGCTGTGCTTATACTGAACATTGAAAGGAAAGTCCATAACTATGCCACATCGTCTATTTTCAGCACTGGGCTGTATTCATTCAGCGCTACAATGACAAAGCATATGTGGCTCATGTGGCCATGGAAGATAGCGATTTTGACGTCAACATATCCGACAGTATGAGTCCATCTGACTCTATCGCAAGCCTCAAGACGAAGATTACGAGGGGTAGTGAGGCTCAAGTTCGTTTCATGTCACATTTCGCATCGAGAACTCGTCAATCATATAGAGTTATTCGTTGATGCTTCATTGAATGAAACGCCATGGGAGTATTCACTAAAGTAGTTTAAACGAGAATATGCTCCAAGTCATTCCCTCTTTTATCGTGTTTTTATATTATCCACTGTAACTGTTCTTGATTTCTATTCCCCTCTTTTCAGTTATATTAGCAAATTAGTACTCTCGAGGGTGGCGAAAGGGAGGAAACAATTGCAAGGATAGTAGCGAATGAGCAGTAAATAAAGTCATTCTTCTGCATTCATCCAGCATTTCAAGCGAAGGAAATCTGAACTGTGCGGATGGCCAATGGGCATCTTCAGCGAGATCACAATAGATGCTCAGCGATTTGTTTTCCAAGCTAATCCGCTGAGTTGCACCTGTTCTTTATGGAAATTTTAGTTGATCAGCGCGAGAAGTGAGATTCAGCGGAATAGCGAAAGTAATTTCCTCAAAGGAAGCCTTGTTCACCTTCGGCTATGAACGAGAAATCTCAGCTGAGTCACCATCTGCGAAGATCCTCATAATCGCACTCATACCAAGCAGCCGTGGAATCTGTCTGCTCAGACGTTTTCAGTTCGATTTCGTCGAGAAATGCCATTTTGTCGACTGAGTGCTTTGATCTTCATATGAGAATTTGTTAAGTAGGGCACTCACGGGAATTTTCTATTGCAGGTGCGACGCGATGAGTTGAGTCGTGTTACGCGCGGCGATTTGTGTCGTATTAATAACTCGCTAGATTTGATTCGATCGCCATTCCCACCTGTTGTTATCGTTGACAGAGCACTTCTGATGGTAGTTCATTTGGTTTCCTTTCGTGGACTTGAAGCGATCTTGGAAGCTTCGAATGACGCGTGACTGTTGAAACGTCGTAGTGAATTCCTTCGAACGCCTCATAGATTTTTATTTGTGGATGTAACATACTCTTCCCATTCGAAATAGGTTCGCATTGCGTAAAATGAAGTAACATTGCTTGGAAGGAGATCGAGGAAATTGATTTTGGAAGTGTGAGTGGCAAGTTTCATTAGATTCTAGGACTAACGCCCATATATCTTTATTATCTCATCTCCCGTTCTTTTCTTAAACGTTACGGCGAATGTGGTCACTCTTTGCACTCTCTAACCACCGTGGTCATTCGTTGGACTCCTTAGCTATTACGGTCACTCACTAAGCTCTCGAGCATTTTACGCATCTACTTGCTTATCATGTTGTGGCGTTACTTGTCTTAGTGATATTCCTTGGTTTTATTATACTTCAACTTAATTTTTTCTGACCTTCCACTTGTTTTCTTTATAGCTCGGGAGTGGTGATTACAACATACTTCTCAATAACTGCGAACATTTCGTTACTTACTGCAGATACGGCACAAAGAAGAGCGAACAGGTAATTTTATGCTTTCCAATCTTTCAGTTCCTTAGTACGGGTTGTACGTTCCTAAGAAATGGAAGAAGGTTATGCAGCTGAGGTTTAACTTTGCCTCTGATCCAATGAGAATACGGAGTGAGGAAACGATGGAAGCATGGAGCGAAGGAATTCGTGTTCTGATTAATGGCTGTAGGAGAATGTGTCGTTTTACGCCTTCGTTGACTTCCGCTCCTGTGATGTGTTGCATGGTCTAATTTTGCAGCTGATGCGGCCGAGTCGTGCGTGCCTCCTTTCGAATTCGGCACTGATGCCAGTTTCGTTTATGACTGGCTGCATCCTGACTTTGCACTCTTTCTTGATTACTGTCAAATTTTCTTCAGCTTATTGGTGCAGTCGACAGTAGATATCTGGCCAGAACTGACATGATGAGTGAAGTTCTTGAACGGAAGCATTTTTCCGTCCAAGAACTCTTCCGTTTCTTGAACTAAAAATCTGCTCCAGATCTAGTTCGTGGCATATAAAGGATCGCTTATTTTCTATTTCCCTAAACTGGATCGTTGCAGGCAGCCGTAGCGAAGTCGGTAATCGTCGGCTCGGCTGCTCTATTGTTGTCTGGTTCGATCCCGCTCGCTTTGGCAACAGGATGTTTAGGGTACTCGCTCAGCAAACTCGGGTATAAAATCAAAAGGTTTGTGCCGTTCTATCCAGAGGCACTGTTGTAGATAATTGCTCTCGTCCCATCCATTACTACTTTGTCGATGGTTGTGTATTCTATAACATAATCGTTCGTGAAATTTTGGAAAAACCCTTTTCTATTTGGCGATGATTCTGTGAATAGCGCTTTCCTGCGTCTTGAACATGAATATTGAATATTGTCTCCGATGAGGAACGCAAAGTTCTATCGCTGTCAATCGACATTGCAACCATTTTCGATTGCAAATAGATTCTGTTATTTTGCTATTGCCATCAGGTTATCCCAGTTGTTTGGAGGGTAAGATTTTGAAAACGCATTTAAATGCAGCCAGAATGCGATATTAACTGAACGATGTGTTCTCTTTGCAATTCGAAATGTGTATGGTGTGTATTTGTGTCGCAATGAAGTCGAGCTTAGAAATTTTAAAAACGTCGGACAACTATGTACTCTAGACTATAACGCAATAATAACCTGCCTAGAAAACCGCTTGATTGCTCCGAAAATATGTGCGAAGTTTCTTTTTAAGTTCGCGTTTCCAATTCCCTTTGAGGTGTTTCACTTAAAATCATCCGTCGAGAACTGGACACATTTCAGCATTTCAGTTGTCGCTAAAAAGCTTTATATGTTCATCGTAAGCTGTTCGTTTGGGTGACTTGACCTAATTCTTTTTGTATGTCATTTCCTTCGTCTCCTGGCTGAGTTGTGAAGTTCCGCTGAAACAGCTGGCAAACGGAGTGTTATTGTTGCAATCCACGTAAAGGGTGTTTTCATTGATGGATGAAGTAATCTTATCTATTGTTTACGAGAAAGGCATTGATAGTCGCAATGTTCAGAAAGGATCATAAGAGGGAGTCGTTTTGGGAAACCATTTGGGGATATGCAAACAGTACTACTAAGTTCGACTGAGTGCTATTAAAGTCGCAAAATGTGCTACTGATATTTGTGACATTATTATGAAGGATTTCGTCTCATTTGATGTCCTTTTTTTCTTCACTTCATATTGCTTTCACCTCTTCGATGTGAAGTTTGCAAGAGTCAGCTTGGGGTCCTGGTCAGGAGATTCTGCCTGAACTTGTGCAGAAATAATTTGAGAGGAGGAAGCTGCGTATCTCTACCCTCGTCTTACCACGAGTTTACTGTCGCCGCAGCACCTTTGTTTACTTCATCTTGTGCTTTATGATTGAATTCAGGTTGGACGTTGACCATTCATCTTGATGCTGTTATTGTTTTTCCCCATTTGTTTTTGAAAATGCCAACATGGCAATGATGCAAGATATGTTTCATTATGGAGTTATGAATCGTTTTATTGCTGTGTCGAGTCATAGACTAATTCTCAAACAGATTTCTCATCTTTCACTTAGCTGTTTCATTAATAGTATTGTTTGCTTTTGTTTTCTTTGCACACATTTTCTTCAGCACTTCACAGTAGCACTCCTCTGACGACTTAGCAATGTATGGAATCGCTGTGTTGAGATGTGTTTCGAGGATTAGTCCTTTCAAATATACCCATATTTCCATTACTGATTTTGTATTACGAGGGCGTGAAAGGTAAATTTTTGTCTGCGTTTACTTTGCAGTAAAATTGTGCCGCTCTATGTTGAACCTTTGAGCTGTAGACCTCAGATGTTGACCCTTGAAGATGAGAAACCTTCATTTTCACCGTAAAAGTAGAGTAGTTGTCAGCCAGCTCACTCTGTCCAAATACAACCAGCAGTTTTGCCCTCCAAAAAATTTCTTCGATGGAACCTCGAACTTCGAGGCTGCCGGTTGTCAGCATCAGTGGAATCTTAAGAAAAGAGGAGCAATGATTTGAACACTGTCTCAATAAACAAGCTTGTCCATAATCCATCTGCGTTTCTCCAGCAAAGAGCTCAATCGGAGTAGCTTCTCACAATGTGCTGTGAACGGAAGAAGTTTCTGTTGCTGCGAATAAAAATCATTAGATATTTCTGATTGTTTCGTCGGACCTATATATTTTATTTTACTCATTCGTCGGACCTATTTTACTCTTGGTAAAAAGAAGCCAGTGAGGGAACCCCAATAAAACTTTCAGTACAGCGTAGGAAACAACATATGCAGTGATCCGAAATTGCCGCAGTCTTCAAATATCTTGCACACAATATCAAGTTGCTCAAGCATTCAATTCAGGATATTCCCCTCATTCAATCTCTTATCGCAAACAGTCCTCGTCGTGAGAAAGCTTTCGACTTTTATCAGCCCTCTCAGTCCCATCGATCCTCACCCCATTTGCGATTCACCCTTCTGAAGCCTGATTATCCTCAACTTGTTAAATGATTTCTATCCACAGATAAATCTCCGTCATTTTACAACTTACATCCTATGTCGGCAAATATTAGGGATGGCCCCCCTCACGTGAGAAGTCTTCAACGTTTCATGCCTGTGAACTTTCAAGACCTTTTTATTTATTCCATGCCAGGGTGTGTAGAAAGTTCTGTGCGAGTTACCCGCGCACGGCGATTGTGGCAATATCTCAAAGATTGCGTCATTTCACAAGTTTTTCTCTTACTGTCTTTTTCCCGATATATCCTCATGAAAACTTTATGATTTCCGCAGGCTTGAATAACGTGCTCCCTTCAATAGCATTGAAACGCCTTCGTTTGTGAACTCATCCGGAACAAAAACATTTGCGTCATTGCAGCGATTGTTCAGCGTATAGCATTTGCGTCGTTGATCCCTACTCTCTTTAGATTACTAAGCCATTGTGTGCTAGTTTGATGACTAGGCTCATACACACATAGCATGATCGTGCGCATTTGTCGCGGCGCAAATGACCGTCGTCGCATGATGGAAGCATTTAGCTACCTCCACATGGCGCTTATGTCTCGCCACCAAAAATATTTCGACGAAAATTTCCGCTCTTTGTTGTACATTGACCAACATGCTGCCTTTGACACACTGAGCGATGTAAGAAAACACCTGAACGCTTCCACAGTCCGACGGTGTTATGATTTTTTCTTGAGCAGCTGCGATTTATTTAAATATTTCAACATGACTTGGGCACCTAAAACAGCCCACGAGGGTCCAAACTGTATTTGAAATTTGTACGCACGAGAGGATGAATCATTGTGGCGGGAGCGGGTGGAGGTAGAAGGAAGAGAGGGAGAAGGATCGCTTCTGAAAGTTTCTTCCCCCTGTAAATGGCGAATTTTCGTACATAATGAACTCAGCACACTTCGAGGGATGTCTTTTCTTCCTGCATTCCTCAGCATTTCTAGAAAGCGCACCAAGAATGAGCAAATAGGCTTAAAGCAGATCGAGATGAATCAAATCTAAGAACTAAACTGTACGGCATGCGAAAACGTTGCGGCATTACTCAGTTGAAAATCTTTCGAAGGGGAACTTGGGAACTTCACCAGACATCGTTGAATTGCATATTTCTGTGGTAGAAGAGAGAATCAACTGTTTTTTCTTCGGCGCTTGTTCTTAATGCACAATGCAATGAAGTATTCATGAAATACGACAACACACAGGTGCATCTTTTCGAAATTATGTAAATCAATTCGTGAAAGAGTTGATATATCCCTTCAAAATATTCTTCGCGACGACAAAACAAGTGGAGAGAAGCCTCCTCATCGTTGACAGGGCTGCACAAAGGACGGATATAAAAACTCGTCACGGTGTTGATAGAAACGACCGAGGTTAACCTCAGAAGGCAATACAGGCCATAAGGCTGTACGTGATTGCAACAACATTCTCGAGTGTCATTGACAGCATAACAGATGCAAAGGCATACAATGCGTGGTCGGCTCACTGGCAGCCACATTACGCATAAATGCATGCATGTGACACGTTAGCCATTTGCACCGATCAGTTGTCATCCTGTGGTTACGTGCACTTAGCTAGTACAATGGAGTGGAGTGACAAGACGGCATACATTCGCGAGCATTCAAAGAGATTCATCGACGTTTGGCACGGTCAAGAAATGGTGTATACTGAAGAAAATACTAAAAAGGAGATTCTAAAATGCTTCCCTTAATTTGTGACCTCGTTTTTGACTCTTTTCTCATCTTTGTGCCACAACCTATGCGGATATTTGTTGTGGATTGTTAATTTTGGGGAAGACCAGGAGTTCACATTGAAGCTGAAGAGGAAGGCGGCTCCTCAGAAACCGCAATCAGAACTCCAGTCCTAGATCCAGAACGCAAAAGAACTCAGCAGCTCAAAAGAGAGCGAGTTAACAAACCATCAAGAATAACGTATCAGAAATATTTGCAAAATGACTTGGCGAAGGAGTTGGCGCGGTTCTCAAATCACTCTTGAGAACAGAGTGAGCAAGGAGTGAATATGTTTTGATTTGAAGCGCACTATCGAAGCATACCATCTTCATTTTTCTAGCTGCTTTTGATCAACCAATTCCGCAAACGGAACAAAGGGACATTTGAAAGAACATTGAAATGTCGGCTTGGCAGTAGCGGATGGAGATTCAGATACGGGCATGGCGCATGCTTACGGAGGTAAAAGCTGTGAGTTGAATGCTGCACAAGAGATAAGAACGAATGGTCGCGTATTCTGAATTCGATGCTTATGCACACAAAAGGGAACGGAACATTCTTTTTCATAATTCACTAGCCTTACACGCCAAACTTCAAGCGAATAGCATGCGCCAAATTTGGAGTGTTTCAAGAACATGGAATGCATAACAACTAGATAAACACAAATTGGCACTGCATGACTAATAGATATGCAAATTTTGGGTTATGGTAGTGGGCGAACATCTAGCGTTGAAGAGACAATCATTCGTCGGATCGTCATAACATCGTGTCTTTAGCAAATTCCTCGTGCAGAAGGCATCCTTCAGAGAATTGCCAGACGACGTGATTTGGTTGCCTGACGCCATTTGGTTTCATCCCCTTGTTTAACGAAGGCACCGATGTGTCGAGTCGTTGATTTGCTGTTAGTGACTCCTAAAAACGGGATTATAGGAAATGTAGATCATTAATAATCATTTCAAAGGAAAGGTCGCGTTTGTGCTACACGTCCATTGTGGGTAAGGAGTAGTCTAGATAAACTGATAAAGTGATAACAACCTATGTGGGCAGAGATAAGTTGACGGCTGCAACAGAGCTGACACTTTCTCACCTTCTCGATCAGTAATTTCGATGTTTCCAAATGCGTCCCATGGCTAAGCGATCGGTTATGATATGGCTCCGCTTTTTGACATGGAGCCCAATTTTGCGTTTCATGGACCAACTTTTGGTTGTGGTGGCCAAAGTGAAATTTTCAAGCACCCTTCATTCTTCCGTGCTATGTACTGACGATTTGGTAGCGCCTGAGAATGATTTGAGTACGTGGGCCGTTGCAAAACTTGTCGAGCATCGAGTGGGGCTACCAGAATAAGAAGATAGGCATGTGAATTCAAACAAACCAAAACACTCGACAAGTGCTTCAAGACAGCAACAAATGAACAAAAGCATTGCTTCGCCTATATGATAATGCAACTACTCGGGAAGTAGTGAAGTGAAATTGGGCAAAGTTTGGCTAAATGGAGCAGGAGATATGGTACACCTGAGATGGGAATGAGAATAAAACGTAAAGTGATGCGGTGCATTAAAGACGTCAAATTAGTGAAGTGTGTTTTACGATAAGGCTATCACAGCCAGCACTGTAGATCATCACTAAGCACTTTTTGACTGTATGGGTCAACAGCACCGTATTGCTGGAATAGGAATGAGATGTACTGCGAGACTATCGGTGTTGAAGAACGACATCACTGTGACAAGAAAATTGCTCAGCTAAGAGAACTCGTTCTTCCCCTATCGATAAAGTCTCTAATGCCTGCGTCAAAATTATGCGTATCGCTGAAATCTTTTATTTCAAAATTATGCGTATCCCATCTCGCACCAAATTGTTTGTGTATATCACCAAAATGAGTTCCTCCACTTCGGTCCTATCGCCACCTTTCTCACCAACTATTACCACTTCAACATGTGTGTGAAAACTGGCAATTAAAAAAATAGCTTAGTATGCTCATTTTGGGTGAATTTTCAAGCCGCGAATATGAAGTCGGAGTATATATGCACTCTACCTTTGCTCATAGAATCGAGTAACAGTTCAATCAAGCGTGATCACATTTCTTGTACGTCTTGAACCCACCTATATCCCGTTAATTCATGATGCGTTGTTCCAAAATGTACTAACAACCAAACTACACAGCAGATGTTTTAGTTCTGTTAAAAATTACTCTAGTAGCTATTATATTACTCACTGTTACGTGAACATTCTATCAAAGAGTCGCTTCATTGCTTCGCGACTTCAAAACTCTCTGCAATTAGCACAATCTGAAGAGTTCTTCAGCAGGACGCCTAGAATTAGAAGCAGAATTCAGCACACAAAAACGACTTTTTCGCTTCATTTTTAAAGAAATTTTGCGCCTCTTCCACTTCCTCAAATATTATGAGCGTTGGAAATTGTTTTGAAATCGGAAGCTGAGATGTGGCAGTTTTCAAAAGAAGCTGACCATTTCTTCAGAAGTTTTGCATCATATTTGATGGAATTTATGTGGGAAGTTTGTGGATTGTTGGCTTGATCATGCCATTACGGTAATCAATTTTCCATATCCATAACTGCGCGTCGATAAAATTATTAAATTCGACGTCTGAGGTGTCTTTATCATGGAATGTATCGTATTGTATTATGTAATCTCCTTGCTGTACATCTCACACACTAGCTTTTCGCAGTTGTTGTTTTGCCCCAAAAATGAGAGGGGCTGTCATCGCTGAATGGGTGGAGAGCTGCAAATTTGTCGTGTTTTTTGGAGCGCTTCCGCGGATGCTAGCAGACTCACAACTCACAACCCCCAAGCAATGCTAACTCTGTATATATATATATATATATATATATATATATATATATATATATATATATATATATGAGATTGTTCGCTAGCTCCATCTCAAAGATCACTGAAGTTGATGTGTCGGGATTTATTGGGCATAAAGTGCACAGAAGGTTAGCGTCGTGCACTCACATTTCACATTGTTCTACTCGCTTCGAAAGGGATCATAGGCACTCGAAAAAGAACGTTTGAGCAAGTGATCCAGTCAGTTAAAAATGCATAACTGCATGCGTCTGCGATTAGAGTAACGCAGCTGGCTGCTCTAATGGATGAAGTTACAAGATTTGCATGTCATAAAATTCCTTTAGCACGCTTCCCTGCTTATTTCGGAACCCCTCATAATTCTTGAGAAAATTCATCAGAATATAGATCTGCGAACTGGCTAGGAGGCGACAGATGATATCCCTCCCTTCAACACGAACTAACAAACGCTTCCGTGCATTCGCTTCTTTAAGTGAACTTAGCTCACCTCGAGGAAGCCTTGCTTCATGTTTCTTACAACAAACTGCAGCAGCTTGAACCATGCGCTCTCTTCTGGAGACTCTTTTCTATGTGATTTATCCGCTCCTTCACTGTCACCGTTATTAACTTGTGAGGAGGTTCGACTTCTGCGACGGAATCTCGCTGTAACAATAAACAATCTGAGCCAATAAGATCAAGGCGTCTGCACCACAGTTTGGTGCTGGCAAATGGCGTTGAAAAATTCGCTGCAGTTCAACAGTTATGAATTGTCGGGTTTTCCAAAAAGTTAATTCAACTGAATTCATCAGGCCTGAAAACATTATTGTGGGTGAAATTGTGCATAACCGGCTGGCTTCACAGCAAAGCGCATTACCGTATGTTGTGGCAATGCCTATAGATATCAGAGTTCCTTGGCCAATCGATTAAATTGCAAAATTAAATTGTGACAGCCTTTCTGGTACACACTTGCATTTGTTTTAGACTTCGAAGTGGGAAAGCATTAGCTTATATAAAAAGCATGCCTATCTGCTTTTTAGATGATGGAAATTTAATGCATTGTGGAGAAAACGGGCAGGAATATGCCATCTTGTCATTGTGCTTTGCACAGCACTTAACATGAAAGCATATCTCTGGTCATGGTCTCTTCTGTGAGGACAAAGCAGCCGTGGATGGGCACAATGCGACTACTGAGCGGATTATGAAGCGAAGTGTTCTTACGCGTAAACAGTTGTCAGGTGAGATATTCCGAGTACTCTCGTTGGATGACAAGTCAGCTGCGCAATCCGTTGCAGCTCTAACTACAAGGCAACTTTATATACGTCAGTGTATTTCCGAATAGTCTTTTTTGCAAGTTTGTGGCCGACACTGCCCGACTTTTCAAGAGGACCTGGAGGACAAATGGATTGCAAAAGACCCCTCAACGTCCCTGCCCCTCCCTCACCCACCCTTTTACTCACCCGCCTCCTCAGATCAGTGCAGAAATTGCGGAGATATGTATGATGCTTATGCATACCAAAATCATGGTCAGAATCTTTGAAAACGCATGCTCTCGAGTAGCACTGGATTCGCGAGAGAAACATCTCCAAAAAAGGCGGGTACGGCTCAAATCGAACTAAGTCCACAAATGCTACGACGTCTCTACGCGGCCATCTGACGCACCTTAGATAATCGTCCCAGCGAACATCATGAGACCGTCGCTCGAAATGGGTCTGTTTGTTATTAGTGAAGATCATGCAGTTGCCCAAATGACAAATGATCGGATAGGTAACCAAAAATATGATCTATGAATGGAGGCTGTTCAATGTATAGAGATGAATAGATTATGATGCAGTTAGATGAGGTAACGCATCTATATCGATTCTCTATTTGCACAAATAAGCTAATAATGCAAGAAGTTTGGGTTTAAATTATTTCACCGTCAAATGAGTTGCTTCGGATTTTCACAAAAGAGGCGAGGTTCTTGGCAGGATAAAGAGTGTAGAGTGTGAAATGTTTCGACTGCAAAGCGTACGATGACACTGGTACAGCCAAACGTTATAGAAGCCAAGTTTCCATGCAAATGCACTTCGGTTACCGCATTTCACGTTCTTGCGATCATGCAATAGGACAAAATTTGACTTGTAGTAGGCGTTGGGCCTGTTAAATAGAACTGCGAGAGGGATGTTTCTCTACCAGGACTAGCAGTTGCTACACAAGCTAGAGAACTTATATTTGCCATCACATTGTAGTAAAAGCACTTGGAGTCAGCGTTTTGCATGAGATGTGGAATACCAATTAACGAGAATGTAGAATGAGACACCTCATATCCTGTACACTACAGGAGTTTCTCATAAAATTAAAGAGAATATCTTGGCTGCTGGACATAGGTAGATGAAGTATTCCAATGCAGTACGGACGACAAAGAATTTGCTAGTGCCATTAATGAGTGAATAATCGAGCGGATGAACTCATATGACCCCGGAAATTGTTTGCTTAATGACCTCAGTGACTATGCAGGAGGCGTACCGATATCGTTTCTTTACAAGAGGACCGCCAACATAGAGTCTGTCTCAGACGCGAATCTCTGCACATAACGGATAGTTAAATAAGAAACATCAAGTAAATGGGTTATTCTTGCATATTATGGATAATACTGGAGGGAATTATAGAGCAATCAATCCGAGCACAGTAGTGAAGATATCCATCCACTCTGAGGAACATATACAAAGGAGGGGTAAGGGGAGGAAAGCAATGGGACTCTTTCATTATTTATTTCTATTATAGAGTGACAAAATCAAATTCAATGTAGTGCCTCAAAAAGCAACCTTTTGATGATCGCCCCTTCTCTAGGATACAGGCAGTCGTACATCGCTTTACGCTGAGCCAATTCTCCGCCAAAAACCAAACTTTCTTCTTATAATGGAAGGTGCCCAGCTGTTTGCAAATGTCTGCCAACTCGGCTTGTGTATGCGCCGGATTCTTAAGTGTCGCGAGTAACTGCAAATATTTCAGCTTGAATTAATTGGATCCTACGTGCTTAGCGATGCTCATACTAGTTTTTGTTCGAGGAGGATATGCCACAGCTGACGTAAGAATGCCGCTCATGCCAGCAAATTGCTCTGCATTCCAAAAGAACAGCAGAAGCCCTGATCATGACGATATGGCAGGAATGAGGTCAATATAATTCTTGCAACCACGAAACACGACAAAAGCCTTATACGCTTCTCCCTTCAGCTTCCCTGGAATAATCGGGAGCACCTTTCCTTCACTAACGAGATAACAGGGACAGAATGAAATGGCGAAGCAAACACTACTTCGGGCTTTGTGAAATGAACATTTTTTAAAAAGCAGTAATTTGCTGACCATTTACTTTAAATTTCTTTCTATCACTTCATCACCATCTCAAGTCTTATTGATGATCCCGAAATCAAGGAAAATAAAGCGTAGATGCTGGGCAGTCGATCCTTTCTATGTGTGCCAGGATTGGTGCATCGCGACGTGACCACTGTAGAGATGGCATACTTGCGACAAACATTTGCATCGTATGCAGCATATTACTTTGCAGTCTGCTTTGACCATCAATGGTGTTCACTTATGTTCGGCATCCCTGCAGCCTCTCATCATATCACAGGCGAAGTCCGCCTCATTATTCTCTTATCTCATTGAACTCACCATCTACATACACTTCCTATGTATATTATGCGCATCAAATTTGACTGAAAGGGTCGTATGCCGATAAATCAGTATTACTAGCTAGTGGCGACTTCCGGCTCAAAATCTCGGATCGATACAGCTATTCAGGGTCGTGCTCACTATGCAAGTTTCTTTATTGCATGCCATTGGCTGCAGTTATAACTGTTACAAATTCGAAACGGTTGTGAAGTACCTTATCAAAGAATGCGACCATCCCATTGCCAACAGCTGCTGCCTCGGGATAACTGTCTTTGATGATTGCAACAGAAAATGGCTGATTGTCGTCCATTGGCACTCGGCATCTGGCTCGCTGCTGCAGCAGTGATCGAAATTGGCTGCGCTTGTCGTTGAGGAGCCTTGCAGCGAGATCTGCTCCAAGGTCACTATTCGATCTTGCTCTAGAACTTTCACGCATGAAGCACACAAGTGAGCAGCAAAAGAATTGCTTATACAACATATTTTAGGGTCCCCTAATCCAGACTGCTACAGTGAAGTGGTAGTAAGTAGTGGATGGAATATGCATAATATTGCCATTCCATATTTTAACTGAATAAGCAGTCGCACAATTGGAAGTTTTGACCAGATTCGTGTGAAGCAACTAGGTAAAACATAAAACGTGTGGAAATGTTTGGACAAGTTCAATTATCTGTAACTTCTCAGTACGGCAGATTAATGGAGGTCCGCTCTACATTATGGAATATATCCATAGCTCTTGAGATCGTGACCTCTGTGATTCCCGAGTTGAAGCAATTGGGTGGATAAACAAGCAAACACACACATGAACGTACGGAGTAGCGAGCGAAGAGATGGAAGGACAGGCACAGTGAAGCATTTGCAGCTTTGCAGTGCTAAGTCTCAGGCAATGTCACCCTCAATAAACGACGAATGACACGGCGCTCAGCGGTTAAGAACATATGCATCTCTTATGGGAGTGGATGCGACGACGGGCAAATTCAGTTGCTAGAATAGCAAAGAGCATATTATTTTACTGTCGCGCTCTACAATTTCATTTCTACGCGATTTTGCTTGATTTATTAGAACGTATTAAAGCCAAGCAATTTGTCGGTGTAGGTGAGCGTCTATCTAATTAGCCTATTGTTGCGATTCACCGACAACAAAGCTCACAAAAACAAGCTTCGCTGGCCTAAGTAGCTTGTCCAGTCATCTGCTGCAGTCGTCTATTTTCATTGCAAATATCTGTTTTTTTCATCTTTTTGCAGAAGTCACTGACGTTTCAAAACTTGCAATGCTGCGTTGCAAGGTTGATTCTCAGTAGGCGGTCTTTGCATGATCTTCTAGCATTATCTCATTGGTATTTGGAATGTTCTTTCAGGTGAAGGATCTAATGAGACGAATTAAATGAAGCATCCCAACATTCATTCCCACTGTTCAGGATTGCGCTCTGCAACGTTCTGCTCCGTGAATATTTCTTCGAGAAATCTGAAATACACAACTATCACTGCGGTGACCATACATCTCAAGAGGAAAGGAGACGAATTTTTGTCTAATTAAATACTAAATTGGTTGAAACTGCCAATATTCTGCGGTTCTTTCACCAATATATGTAGTGATTCAAAATACATGAAATTAAACCTTTGCCAGGAGTCGACAATGAGATAGGTTTCCCTCATCGACAACGAAGATACTGTTGCTTCGCTCGAAAGTGCACATTTATTCATGTCAGCGCTAAGCACTTCCGTTGTCGATTGGCTACTCGTTGCTCGCCCCAATTTGAGCAGTCGCAGTGGCATTGACGCACAGTTACGAACCTGAAAACGGTCGCATCGTTGATGCTCAATTCGAGGTAGTCGGCTTGACAGCGATTGCGACAACGAAATTAGCAACAGTTTAGCGCTGTTCCGATTCTGAACGATTGCAGTTGCATATAGGTATGGTCAACAACGCTTTCCGATATTTCTGCGCAGATTATATACCCGCTATATCGGAGCTTAGCTCACCTGCGATAGCAGTGCAACTTGAAAGAGTGAGCTTACTACAGGGCTAATTGCTTGAAGAGTTATTCATAGTTTGCTTGGCTTCACCGACTCTTTCATCAAAACGTTCCAATTAGTGACTTATCCGACTACAAAAAGCCAAGAAACGTTGTTGCGGGGGGACTTATTCGAAGACTCCTTTCTTTGTAAGCAATTCTCTACTAAAATCATATTCCTCCTTTCACTAGGTGCAAAATCTATCGAAAAGCATCATGATGGCTTGAAAATTGTTGAGTACTAAAATTACAAAAAGGAAATAAAGAAGCTGTTTTTAATAACGCATTAACATATTCAAACTCTCAACACGTTAATTATAACGCAAGCCTGATCAAAGATCGGTTGGCATCAGCGGTTGGTTGTTGTCCGATGAATGATGGAGTCGCATGAATGATGCATGAATCGCCCGCGCGCAATAACGCGTTAGCATATTCAGACTCTTTGAAGAAATTTGAAGATCGCCAAATGTTTCTATCGCATTTAAAAAGTCAATCTATTAGTTGTTTTCCTATGTGGATTATTGATCGCCGTTCAAAAAATGCCATCGCTATAGTGAAATTAACAAAAAATCAAAACAAAAATTCTTCGTCATGGGCCAAACATCGCATATGACGTGTTTATCTCGCTATCGAGAAGATGATGTGGAAGTTGAATCGTAAATTTGTTTGCAACTTTTTGAGGTCGTAAATTTATTTGTATTTAGCTGATTAGAGGAAAAGGTCTTATAGAAACGTTGAAATATTCGGATTGAATGAGCTGAAATATGAACGATAATTTGGAAGATTTATTTCGTTTATATAATATGCAAATGAGGCCTTCTCTATGAAGAAATATATTCGACAATACATGCATATTGCCACAATATGGAATATTCTATCGCGTTTTGCTTAAATATTAGTGAAATTGCCATGCAGGAGCACTATCAAACAAACAAAACATGCAACGACATATGTTGTTTGTTATTCAGCAGGCCCATAATTGAATGAGCAGAACATTAGCAATTAAGAGTGTTTATACTTGTATAAGCATCTACTCATTATGCGCTCAGATACAAATATCGCGTCCACGTTATCGGAAGCTGCTGAGTTCCCATCGGAAACCCTTATGCGTTCGAATGGATTTCATTAGGCATTTAATTGACAGAATAGCCAAACAACAGTTATGATCACTTGTTATTGTTGCATATTTTACATCAACAAATTATATAGCAAAAACAGAAATTTAACTGCAAAAAATTCGCCTCGGCATAATGATTTCACAAACGGGAAATACCTTTCACGAAGAGAAACTGAAAACGTTGCAACCGAATTTGTTGATAAAAATGTCGAGCCCTATAATGAGATAATGTCGCATTTGATGCTCTACACAAGCAAAACACAAGTGGACGAATGGTGCAGCAGAACGTTGAGCTGCATTTTTCTACAGCAGAAATAACGTTCACTAAGATATCCTCATCTTACGAGAAGATAATAAACGGAGAAAAGGGATCAGGGAGTGGGATTTATATTAATACCCTCTTCACTAAATTTTCACCTTAAAATATCGGCATTCATTGCATTCATTCGCGAAAAAAGAAGGAAACATTTCGTGCGACGGTGTCTCCTCACACAAACGAGGTTGTCTATCACTCGACAATACAAAAAATTTGAGAGTTTTGTCAACGTTGATTATTCTGTTTAAAAGTGTCGTAGTCAACAAATATGAGGATGGGATGTGCTTGTAAGGGCTGTTAAATATGATCAAATAGGCATGTTATGGAAAGCAAAACGTAAGCTTTGAAGGACGATATTCGCTGGGAAACACAATTACTGATCGCTGGATTAAACAACGAACACCCAGCTGCAATTCCAAGAGATGCGTCATCATGCGAATTTATTGTTCTGTTTTCTGAGGAATGCTCTTTGTGGGAAGGTGGAAGAGCGAATAGGTGAGGGAGGGGGGAGGTGAGGAGGGAGAGAGGGAGGGAGGTAGGGAGATTAAAAGTGCACCTCAAAGTTGATAGCAATCATCTCCATTTGCAATGGGTTATTACGACGCCATGAGATACTTGCCTTCTTGAAAAATTATGAACCAGAAGCGAACTAACATCCGCTGCATCTCTATTAATCCATCAGCAAAGATATCTCGATAAAAACAGCCATCGATAGGTCATATGTACCTTCCACGACGGCATTCCATCTAATCGTTTGTATATGATGCGACAGAATGAACGAAAGTGCGAATAAACGACTGCAGAGATGCATTGAAGAAGCTGATCGTAGGAACAGAAAACGACCGAATAGCGAAAATGAAGGTTCACTTCCGTTCTTCGGGACCGAAAGATCAATCAACCGTTCGGATATGTAGCAAGTAAATACCACACTGATAAAGATTTATTCGGAGCCGAACAAATTATCGATTTTACCACTGAAAAGGTCATCATTGCTTAGAAGAAAGAAATGAGCGGCCTCGCGGAATAACAAACACCAAATGCACTATATTGTGAGGAACATTTGGCTTCGTGCCGAATGCCTCATTTTCCAGAAATTCGATAGATGATTTTATTGTTGATAACGACAGCTGCATATTGATAAATATGCGCCAAAAATGATGAATACTATCTCGCTTAATAATGTGCTCTTTGAAGTTTGCGATATGCCACACAGTCCGTATATTTCAACTTTGATACAACAGCGATTAATTTCTCATAATGCCATTCACATAATCCTTGAAAAACCTATTTGGGAGATTTGACGATTACTTTAGCAGTTCAGAGGTCAATCTGCGACGGAGTCTGAGAGGCATTACACACGTTGTATTGGTAACTTTGGTGGAGGGATTCTGCAAAGAAATTTGGTCCTGGTAGTACTTACACTGAAATTTTGCTGTTATTGGGGGAGGAAAGGCGAGATTAAGGACTGCGGATTGACTTTTGGATGAAGAGGTGGAGAATTCCTTCAAGTTCGACGAGAGCTAATGTGTGCGAGCTCACGATCGCCGACAACACGGCAAACCACAAAGTACATCTTTGAGCAGCATCGATGCTCTTAATGTCCATTCCGCGAAAATGTTTCTGACAATTTTGTTCACTACACCTGACAGTCTATCACAAAGTGGTTAATGATAATAACTTGCTATTAAACGATTATCTGGTCAATTATGAGAGGTCAAAACCAACAAAGGCGAGCTGTGTTGAAGAGTGAGGCAAAGTAACGGGGAGATGAACTGGTCAGAGAGGAGAAAAATTGTTGGTTGTCGAGCAAAATTCTTAGCAGATCTTGCGGACAGTTGCGAATGGTGTGGATCATCCATGCCAACTGATTGTGCTTGCAACAGAACGATGCCTCGGTGGATACTATGCGAAACGTATAGAAGAAATCTTCGAATATGAACTGGACGACTGAGAAACTCTCAACGGAGTTGTAACACAGAAAGAGAGATAACGGATCGATATCGGAAAGGAGCCACGACGACAAAGCGATGCAGAGAATTCATTCCGCTTGAAGGGAGTTCAATGTGCAGCAGAGTTCCAGATTTTAGCAGGAAATACGGGAAGCAAGCCGTCTGCCATTCGTGAACTGTCATATGGCAAGGAGAAATGCATAAAACAGAATTCTTATCTAAGCCGAATAAACACAGCCGAGAAAATAGATCTGTGATTGTGGCTCTTGCCATTGGAATACCGTGTGAGCGGCCGAAAAAAAAAACGAATGCTCCTTCTATCACAAGAGGAACAGCATTTGACCTGCGCGGAAAATAAAGTTTGGAGGTATATCGCAATAGCTGAAAGCATGAAAAAAACCGAAGGATTCAGCGATCTAAGCCGGCGCCTACACACTATTTAATTTGCACTAACGACGTGACGCTTTTGGCAAATGCGAAGGGCACTCCATGAGAAAGCAGACTACTGGACACGAATAGAGAGCTGAGGGAGTGGCTGAAATGAGAAATAAACTAACCGAGGGTCGAAGAAGAATGCGCTGAAGCCAACAGGGGGTCGAAACGACAAGCAATCGTATAACAATGTCGTGAAGATAAACAAAAAGAAAGTCGGACTCGGATGAGGGTGAAGTTCATGTATATGTAGTAGACATTCTGAACGGATGGCAAATTGGCTATGCCGACCTTCTCTGTTTCCAGAATTTGTCATTTGCTTGAGCTGCCAAACGCAATGGCGTGAACATAGGATAGGAGGAGGGTGAAGGCAAGGGAGGGAGGAGGGAGGGTGAACAGGAGGCGGGACTAATGATCTGTCTTGACTGACATCGGAGAAAAAACAAACTGATTGCTAAGAGTGCATTGGCCTTACACGACATCATAATGTGAGGATACTGCTACGACACGCACCTTTTATACGCAACAATGCTGTATGCTCGCTCACAAAAATCTCCAAAATATCCATTGTGGAGCGGTGTGAAAGATAGCAATGGTGTAAAATGCATGTAAATTTTGCGCTATTTGTAAATGACCGCAGTTCTGTTCTGATTTGACGAATCTGACATATCGTATATTCTCACTCTATGACGAACATTGTAGTCTAACTTTAGCAGCTCTTCAGTTCGAATCACCAAGCAGATAGACGGACAAACAAACGCTCGCATATATAACGCAGAGAGTCAACAGAGCCGTGATGCGCTTTTGTGGAGCAAATTAGGGAAATTGCTTAATAATCCTGGGGCGATCCCTGTTTCGCTTCACTTCCTTCGGTACTCTGTTCCACCTAACAACAATCTGTCGTTGTTTACGCGTAATGAAATGGCTTTCTATTCAGTGGTCAAGGCCAATGGCACATGTTTACACTATTATACTCTCTGCGTTACTTTTCCAGCATAACAATCAAAATTCATTGAAATCATTTAGCCGATTCTACGGCCAATGCCGACATCGTTCAAGCTGTGTCGAGCACACCGAAAATAGTAAGAAGAAGTGACTTCTGCTAGAACGAAAGATGATAAATTAGCTGCAAAAAACTGTGCTATGCGGCTGCAGAACAAATGAATTCCTCGCGAAATTCCTTGCATCGGATCTCCTATTGTTTCAACTCACGAGATGAAGCCGCAAATTGATGAGTTGTCGGAAACTGCTTGCTGACAATGCAACAAAAGCGATCACATTAACAACCATACTTCACGCTCAAATTTCTGTAATACACTTTATTGTACGGTCACATTTGTGCTATAATTTTATGTACGATCCCATTTGTGCTATAATTCTGAAAAAGTTTACGCATTAAAGCAGTGCTATATAACAGCTTCTTGAGAATGAGGCGTGAATTTTTTTTCGAAATGAAATGGCCGACTTTCTGTCGATGTGAAATCAGCTTTGGAAAGAACTGAAATTGACAATGCGGCAAGCAGCGAAGCTTTCAAAACTTCTCAGTGAATGTGAAAAAAGGATCGAAACAGAAACGATCCATAAGTAATGCTTCTCAAAAAGTAACAATCAAACCACGAGCATTTGGATCAATTGCAAATATGAGCATAAATGAAAACGGGGAAGGTGAAACGAACGTGGCGCAGCACAATATGCCTGGCTAATGTTTCACTCGTACCGTTCACAACAAAAAACTTTTAGAAACCATTTTTGAGCAGCTTTGAGATATCATTTTAGTAGCCATGCAGCCAGCTTCACACAGTCAGATGGTCAACATATGAGAGCATTTAATTCTATCAAACACTTCTCAGTAACATTGACCACAATGTTTTGTCTCCTTCAAACTTGACAAATGTCAGCCTCACCGAATGTGAGCTGTCGTCTTTCAAACGATTTCCTTCGCAAATGTTCGTTCAGTAGCTGTTGCGTCAAAATAAGGCGAACACATCAGTTGAAACAAATGGCACAACAAAGTCATAAAGTTTTGCAACGAAAAACTATTAACCAATTTGGAATGAAAGTGTCCAGAAACATAAGAAATTAATCCATAATGCTCCTCTTGTCAAATGAAGTGCTCATATACAGAAAGTGTTGCAACCATGGAGTCTGTATTGGTGCCAAATCAACGAGCCAAACACAAAATGTTTCGTGAGGATGCTGCTGTCGTCACCTTTTGCTTCACCTCATCGGCTGATTGCTTTCGCCATAAAGAAGGGTTAACAAAGAAAGGCGTTTTGAGAGGGAACTCAGAATTATGCTTTCATCACACAGACACACAGCAAATGTGGGAACGAAGAGCGGCGAATAATGAGGAGTGACTAATGGGATAACCAACAAAACAAATGTTCGACACATGAGTGTTGTGGAGTAGAAGACGCCTTTGAGAGCTGTATTCCTCAACGATGTTATTATAAATGCGTAATCTTTGCTCTTGTTCAAATTATTTTTGATTTCATATTTTGCACAAACGTAATGCTTTAAATTATTGCATTAGATTAAATCGCACTCAATGTCTTCCTTGCAAATAAGAGTAGTCGAGAAGAAAGGGGAAAACGAAGAAGAGATAGCCAATATGAGTAAAGTATAGCTCGAAATAAAGGAAAACGCTCAACATATCTCGAGGCACTAGGTTCCAACTGTTTCAATCTTTCAAGATGCGGTTAATTTGTTGAGCTTACAAATACATAATGAAACTGCAATTATAAAACTGCTTTAGGGCTTCTTCAATCATTTACCACTTTTTAATTCAGGGGCACTTCTAGGCGCACAAAAAGATAATTTTGCTTGTTAGTGTTCAGTGAAGGAACATTCTTTGATGTGATAAGTGCAGGAATTATTTTATAAACGTTGGTCCAATAAACCTTTTAACAATTCAGTTCATTAAAACAGTCAGATGTTCCGCAGATTTGGTCCGTTAGAAGGGATTCAAGCGACTAGCAGGCAACGATGCATTTAATTAGCTCATATGTCTCATACTTTGGCGTGTTCTATGGCAATATTCAGAGGCACTCGTAGGCGCACAAAAGGATAATTTTCTTAATGCTTTTCACCAATTATTGCTTTCCTCTGAATATGTCGAGAAAAGTGATGCGCGAGCAGCGTTTTTACTGTTCGTTCGATAATCATCAATTCCGATTAGATAGACAAACGCCCTTAGGCATATTGCTTATTCGGACAAAGTGTTTGGGTCAAACACCGCCTGGCAGTACTTCTCAATTACAACTTGTTTACCTTGTGTGGTTTTTTGCTTATCGTTTATAATAGTAAACAACATTTTTTGGGATTACTCTGGAGGAAATGACTAATGGCCATTGCATATAGCGTAAAAGAAGATTCGCTTATATCCGAGGAAGACACTCAAATGAAGCTAATTGTTGGATTAGGTTTTGCAATTAGTTCTCTTAGAGATATTTTCACGTGGATCGATCGGCATAAGATAAGGAGATAAAAATTCAAACGACAAATTAATGTTTTTTGCCAAATGAGACTCGACAACTGGGCTTACCTGTGGGATAAATAAGCTTGTCTATGGGACATCTCACGCTGTATTCAAATGCCTCATTCATTATAGACGATTTCAATGACAAACTGGCACGCAAACTCTTTTGACCGTCAGCGGCGTCTTCGCAATTCGCACACATCTCATAGTTCCCTTGAACTGCCTGCCACTGAGTGAACGAAGAAATATTTCAGCAGGTTTGATCATCGATGAAAGAGTCCTTCTCTTGCAGGCATATAATCGCATTCCCCAATGCTAGTACGCTGAGATTTTGCTGACGAACAGCGAAGTCGTGATTTTTTCTACATTGTCTACAAGTCGCCCACAAAACAAATTTATTGTCTACATTTTGGCACGTTGTGATATTCATGTAAGGAATCAACTACAAGCAATGTTCACAATACAAACTGTTTAGTTATGTCAACTCCAAAACAGTTGTATGACTAAGGGCAATAATGTTCATGGGAAATTATGGTGAAGTGGACTGAGGGCAATATGCATTCGGCAGTTCTTCGTGCATATTCGATGCAGTGATGGGCATTAACAATTAAATTCTTATTCGTGGAATATGACTCAAATTTTTGTCCCTCGTGCTTGCCCATAACCACCCAATTGAAGCCACATCACAGTCAAAGCACTCTTCATGGGAGAAATGAAACCGTAGCTCAGGAAAGGTCTAGCATAGTGCAACAATGCAGTAAGCCACTAGTGAGTTGTTTCATTCTGTTGGTGACATTCCAAATATGATGCACAGCCATCACAACGCAATAAATCTCTAAACATTTTGCAGTTTGCATTACTATTCGAAATATTGAAAGTTGTAAGCTGAGTTGTAATGTTTGGAAAGTTCACCGAGACGAGTTTCAAGCTTGTGCTACTGAGAGCCTAACACTCTCACTCCACAAGCTCACTGATACATTGCAACCGTGTGATGCCATGGTGCAGTCGCAATTCTTGCAAGTTGGTGACCATTTCGCGCCTCATTTAGTGTGTCTACTGAGATGATGTTTCACAGTTACAAATTTAGGACGACAACGTCAACGACTTCGGCACTATATCATCATGCGCTAGTGAAATAAAGCTGCATGGCTTTATCGTCGAATCCCAACAAAGAAGCCAAACAGCAAAAATTCTTGGATGCCAAATAATCGCTATGTTTGCATGACTTTGGCATTCTCATTCGAACTATCCATTACTATCCCAACTGAGAAGAATTCAGATCGCCTTTAAATTCCACAGCTAATGGCTTTCGAGTATAATGCTGTCCCAGATGAGCGCTTGCGAGGAAACTGATTTATACCACTTATTTCATAGTCAACAGCAAATAATTCGAATAAATAAAACACCGGCTTTTAAAACGTTTGAATGGCAAGACATCTGCACCATTCTCATCTCATTCCTTCTCACTCTCCACTCCCCGCCTTTCTAATCAACATTCATTCCATCTCGCATCGTCAAATTTCGCGCTCAGAGTTTCAAATAAAAACTTCTGAATGAGGAGATATGAGAAGCAATATAACAACGATAAGCAGACACTCAGAAGTATCTAAGTATCGCTGCTTTACTGCTCGTCAAAAATGATTCGGCAAAAAGCAGGTAGAAAGCAATCGACTGAACGCAAAAAGAAAACATCTTAGCTCGGAAAATATGGCACACTGCGGTGAAAATGACCGGTCAGCTTCATTCAACCGAACGAAATATTGGGCGCCCACGGAACAAGCTCAATTCTCAAAGTAAACACTCGAGAAGCCTACTTAGTATCCTTTTCTTCTCTGCCGCGAGAGGGCACTTCGCCCCATCGCCCTGAGTTATGAATTCTCCCACCATTAGCCATCAGATTGGTCTGCTGCAATTTGTAGCCACCCATAAGGATGGGTTGTTACTGCACTGCAACGTTACAATAATTGGCGAAACATAGTGGTGCGTCTTATTTGTTCAGATGTGTTAGCAAAGAGGTAAGGTGCAGTTGACATCAACAGAGTTGCTATACTCGCACAAATATACAATACTGAGTAAGCGATACATCGAAATATTCTCAAACGAATGAAGAGGAGTCGTGATGAGCGGAATAATAAAATGACTCTTGAGACATAAAACGAAAGAAATAAGAACCACCCTTTCACCGCAATTTTAAAGAAATTGCCACATCATCAAACGAAATGCATTCCACTTTATTCGAACCAAATTGCAACGATACTGTCTGACAAGAGAGTGGATGGATATCGCTAATAGGTGTATGATTTTCACTGCACCAATGCACAAACGGCAAAGACCGATATGCACGATTGTAGAACATTGATTTCAGGATGAAAGAGGTCAATCGTGGTGGCTAAGTATGAGGCTTGCCAAGTTGTGAAGGATTGCAATGTGGAATTGTTTTTCGACATATTACGAGCATGGCAAAAATTGTCGTTGGTGAAAAAGCGAAGTTGGCTATGCTTTCAGCGATCGCTGTTGGACGGATAGATATCGTTCAAAAACAACCTTTTCAGCTTCGCATTTGTTCAACCGGTTATCCATAGAAATGTCGCTAGGACTGCTATCGCCTTGACCTGAAAAATAAAAGCTCATTCTGTGCTTCCTTCTTGCCGTGGCTTCCCGCTCAATGACAGCAGCAGCTGTGAATGGATAATTTATGCATGAAAGGTACGTATGACTAAAAAAATCGTTTTTGCCATGAAGTCAGTTATTGATGCGATCAAGTGGCACGATTTTTCCGGTAATTATGTCCACAGGTTTTTTTTTGTAAGTAAGCCGAATATGGTAATAACGGAGTTGCTTACAAGACTCTGAAAAAAGTTTCATAAAGCAGCAAACAAGCAATGCAATCAAGGAACCATTTAACACAGTTCTTAATTAACATCTAAACAGCTTCACCTAAAATAACTAATTTCTCAGCACAGAAAAATTTACTTTTTTCTGATGGATGAATTAGACTCAGTTTGGTGTGATTGGCGGAATTATTTAATGTTCGATGTGAATTCACGAAAGGTTACTGGATGAGAAGTATTAATGCAGGTAGCATATTCAAACAAATTCTCGTTGATGTATGAGCATACCAGTATGGAATATATCTTCCTGATGAGAGAGTGGCCTCACAAATGAGAACTTGTAATTGGCTCATCAATTTTTACTCATTATCAGCAGCCCTACAAATTTCGCAAAAAAAAAACTCCAAAGCAGACATGGCTTCAGTTGATCTAACGAATGACATGTGCTGTTACAGCATCGCTCTTGGTCTTCACCTTTCCCCACGCCAGGGGGTTCAGTGGACTGAGACCGGGAGAATCGATGACCAAGCGTTTCCATCACAGATCTCTGGTAAGATGCAGCTGCTATCGAAGCCTTTTCGAGGATTCTCCTAATGTAGCAGTTGCTGCTCAGCTCAGCTCCCTCCGCTTAAACCAAAGGGTCGGCGGACCGTAAACCATTCCTGCTGAATGGAACTGAGGATGCTTACAAGAGACAATGCGACTCACTGGAACGGGAGATGATCTGAGGCCGTCTTTTGATAGCGTTCTTAAAGCGCATTTATGGCTCATTTCGATATTGAAGCATTCGATTTAGAGAAGACGATACTTTTTGCTGAGCCACTGAAAACCCATTTCCGGGATTATGTGCTTTGCTTTTGAAGCTTTTTTGACGCATAGCATCAGTGAGAAGATTGGTCTCATGCAGCACATTTGAGAGCAGTTTGCCTTTCAAAAACGGTCAAACTGACTTTCCACTTATTTCCAACGATTTTGCCATTCGTCTCGACAGTTGTCTCGAATTCTGCCTCCTTCTTTTTTTGATGCCTTCCGAACCCTATAGACATTTGTCTTGCCTCTGCCTTCAAGGTCTTATATGATGTGAAGGTTGCTGTTGCTGAAGATATCTGGATTTGAAGAGCATCGCTCTCCACCTCATTCCTCGTCGAGGCGGAGTGTCCGAATCTAGCGTTCCTTCTGCTAAGACAGCAATAGTCCTAGAACGGTGACGAAGTGTCTTCATAAACAAGGAAAGAGCTTTCTAATAAAACGAGCGGGGCACCATTATATTTTCAGGTGAAATACTCTTAAATGGTGCAAAAAACGAATGCAAATGCCGACTTGAATGCAAAGAAGCGAAAAGAAGAGAAAAGAGATTAGCTGAATTAGCTCCACAATAAAAGAAAAACGATGGAAACGTAGAGAACGGATGAATACGGAATTCTCGAGGACGCAAAATCTGACAGAGACATATCGGAAGAGATTCGAGTAAAAGCAATGTTTGCAGTGTGCGTTAGAGAGAAGCTGAGAGCGCCATTAATTATTTCAAGCTTCGCCCATTCAATTTAACTTTATTTATTGAAGAAATCAAATTTCAGCCACTTTGGTGTGATTCTCTATTTCTATTACCACAGGATAAAACAATGAAATCGGATAAGTGAACATGCACCTTCTAAGGTAGAACTCCCTGAGTGATTTATGGTGCTTCAGGAAGACCGACAATAACGTCGAAAACATTTAAAAAGCATTAAATAGTGGCGCCCTATATTCAGTTCGAGTGGAAAACTAGAAACATTATAAAAAAGTGGCATATATAAGTGAATTTGTGATGAGCATTGGATTGAAACTGACATGCAGTTATGTTAACTGAGATAGGAGCGCACTGATGATAGCAACAAATGCAAATAGAAGCAGCACTACGTCGGTTCGGTACTAGACAATATAGCCGTCGTCCGTTACTATGTCTGTAGAATGCGTATGAAAATATATTTGCTACAGATCACTGGTGAACGACGGCCCTCCAATAACACGAGTGGATATCTGTGCTAGTGTGCCACATAGCGGGATATCAGACGCTGTCGGCCTCAGTGGTGACGAGAATTTTTCACGCGAGCCGCACGTAAGTGTTGTTGTAAACGTTTTGAATGCCATGTGACGTGAGTCAAATATGCTCGTTTTTAGGAAATTATTCAAAGCTCATGAAGTCAGTGATAAGAATTATGAAAAAAATTTTGCACGATGAAAGTGCGCAGAGTTCGAACTATTGTTACCATAATTCATCGTCTCTCTGTAGACATGGAAAATTTCACGAGCCAATTCTGTCATCCACACTAAAAGTCGCCCTCCCTACTCCTCCTCTCTCTCTTGCTCCCCCTCCCCCTCTCCAGCACCACTATATCCAAAGAAACGCAGTTAACGCATTCCACAAAACCTTGCTAAAGCATCGCAAATTGTCATGAAGCGTTTGGTGAGGAGCTGACACCGATTTCTGCTTTCTCGCAGCTCAAAAACGATCATAACAGAAAGGCATTTCTGCCATTATAAGGCTCATTGGCTCTCCTTTTTAAACGCAAGCACGCACAAGATGCTATTCAAAAACCGTGCTCCCGAAATGCACACGAATGTACAAATCATTAAAGCACACGTTGCTAGGCACAAAGTTCTGATCCTCTTCTACCCATCTTCGCAAAATTTATACAACAGCCCTCTCGTTTCATTCTTATTTGTGTCGAATCTTTTGCAGACATTCTTCTACGCTGCCTTAATTATAGGAACTGTGCTTTGAGCTGCAGCAGAAAAGCTAATTTTTTGGCAGAAAGTTGTGGGAACTTGAGAGGAAAAGCGAAAATTGCAGTTCTGCATTAACCTCAACTGATGGAAAGGTAAATCTGTTTTGCAACAACAGAAAGCATACGACTAAAAAAAATTTTTTTTTTGGTCGTTAGGATGAGGAGAGATCCACAGCGCTGCACGTCGCGAAGCGCGAGGAACAGCAATTTTTGCATGCTGTAGATGGAGTAATGTTTTGACTGCATCTGTTGATATGTCTAAAAAGCGAAAAACGCATCCCTCCAGATATTCGCCCGTTCAATAACTGTGCAATAGGAACTTCTTTTATGGGCGTTAGCACAGCGATCACCCCTTCAGACTCCGGCATATTGTTATTTCCTGCCGAACAAGGCAGTAACTAAAGGTCTGGACAGCACATCGCAGTCCTCTTGGGAAACTTGAGCTGAGATCATTGCTGTCACAAATATATCTAGCAAAACACTCGGGGTCGGGAAGTCGTTCATTCTCACTAATCCAACAACTCATCCATTCACCTCGATTGCTTCATTTTCTGCTTTCTATGCTATCGATACATTCGAGGCACCATCAGCTGCTATCCGAAAAGCATTGATCTCATTTCAAGCTTCTCAAACAAAAGAACGCTTCGATCGTCTCAAACAAGACACCCTCACCGATACAGCGGGGCGCGACAACTGTATAAACCTCTCTCTACGGTTTTCGCCCGCTATGGATCCGCAAAGCATACCACATCCCCTGACGGCAATGAGTTAATGGGATCGTCGTATTTGCTTCTTTACTTCGGGCGATTGCTTTCTCGATAGGAATTATAGCCTAATGCGGGATGAAGGATTTTGTAGAAAGGATTCAGTGCTGCAAAAAATCTCGCTGAAGTCATCCGACAACTGCAGCTGTTGTGATGCACCAAAGTTACTGGCGAATTTGCAAATGCTCGCACTCCTATGATCTACTTCAAGCTTGTAATCCTTTTCATAGTCATTGGTTGTGTTTCTATCACTTGTTTTTTAACAGTTTTTACATGGTATGACGGTTCTGGAGCACTCCACATAGTGTTCTATTCGCTCCCCCGAAGACCGTTCCTTCTGAAAGCGTGTTTTCAAGGTCGCGGACCAACAAAGACAGAAGCCAGCAGCAACCACCAGCGACTATGTAATATCATATGTTGGACCGTATTTTCTCCCAGCGGCCAAAGGATGAATGTATCAATAGGCCCCATCGACACTTGATTGACGCGAGAAAGCTTGATTCCAAAACTCTCTAGCGTGAATATCTGTGCTGTAGATAGGTACAGAATAACAATTCACACATTCTTCTACCAAGCTCTGCCACTTCATTCTTCAACTGCATAAAATCGGACCCTCAAGCATTGTTATTAGCACTCGCCTACTGCCTTACGCAGCAGAGCACAGCTAACACCAATTTATTCTACTATCACGAAACAATTTGGCTAAGTGGAAAGGCCACAGAGGAGATTGACGTGACGTTTTTTGGCTATCAGCACATGGTAACACAAAAACAACACGAAAATGTCCTATAAAACAAAACATCCAGCAAAAAAGCAGCAAATCGCACGGATCAAAACAGCATCTGAGCACGACAATATCCCTCCACTATATCAAACCCGTCGAACTGCCGTGCCATGATGTCGCTATTCGCATCTACCCAGCGGTTGTATGTACAGATATGCAAGTACGTAACGTCCGCAGAATAGAGTGCACTGAAATATTAGCAAAAGAGGAAATGGTCTTTCCGAAACATATCACTTTCAGCCCACAGATTTGTCACCTAAGTGCATCCTAGCATGATGCCATTCATGCATAAAATGAGTGCAACCCACGCACATTATCAAAAACGAATGATCACGCCGGCGCTCCAAGAACACAGTGCCACCCAAAAAGCTCGTAAATAAAGCGAAACGCCATCAAACTCTAGCGCATGGCATAGGCCTGTTTTCGCGTGTTCGAGCCCGCGCTTGTACTCACCTATCGGCTTTCCTCTCGGCTTCACTAGTAATCTGAGGTTCATTTTCAAAATGCTGAGAATAAAGCGCGTCCCCATCGTTTCAACGTGGCCATCAATGACGCTCCTTCCCATGCTAGAAATTATCACCGCTCGTAACCGAGATACTTTAACTCCTACAGGTGAAATTCTTCTGTCTCTCCTTTAGCTTCTGCAAGGATGAGTGGAATTATACCAAACTGCGCGCTTCCTTATGCGTGGTAACACAAAAACTTTTGCAGTTGTTTGTCGCAGGGATTCGAGCTTGACATTTAGTGAGTACAAGATTGTTCAGACGTTCCAGCCAGTCGTCGATGCTTTCTCATTACCAGGAAATGAATTGTGAAGCTATTGGAAATAACAGCAGACTCTCAGAAATAGAGTAATTTGGATTCACAGAATTCACTGAATGCAATTTTCCATCATTATATTATACTGTAATAAGTATATTTCTCATCTGAGCGCATAAACTATCCTTTATTATTCAATGAATATTAAAATTACTGCATGTTTCGTCATAAGAGCTGAAACTACCTTACCCCGTTGTGTGATGCAGAAGAGGATAGTGAGCAAGGCACGAATAGCATAGCAGAGGAAATTATCCACACAAAAGGGTACACGCTTGACGGCTGCAGCTATGAAATGTTTGAATAGCTTGGGGGAAATTTATTCTTTCTTATTCCCATATTTCTTTCAGTTTTTATTGGGCGAGCGATTAAAAAGTCATCTGCGATAATCATATGGTGAAAGTTTACATAAAGTTTTTCGGGTGAGCTTCTCAAGTTGCTTCTTTCATGGATTTATGGTTGCAAAAACATTTTGCGTTTCTCTCGCCGACATTGACCTAAGTATTTTCAGATGGCATTGTGTCAAAAGAGTTCAAATTAACTAAAATTGCCATAAAGAGCACAAGCTAAAAAAGTTTCCAATTTTAGGTCTCATTCGCTTTTGTGAAGAAAAAAGAATGCTCAAAAGCATAAAGGAAACTTCGTAAGCACTTACTGGCCAGCAGAATAGATGGCTCCATTAATGCGAATCGTAGAAAACTTCCGATTTAGAGCAAATACTCTTTGATGAAGTCCAAGACCCACGCCTCTTTTGTCTTTAAATGGCATTCTGATTCGCTAGTTGTGCCGGGCGTACTCAAAAAAATTAAGCATAACTGTTCCTAATGCAGTCATACGAGCGTATGCATAATTGAACGGTTGTCACCAGCAAATCATGTGACATCAACGCAAAGAAAAAACCAGTCAGCACTAGCACAGTGGGTCGTAATCCGAAGAAAAAAGCAAAATTGGAGCATCGGATTGGAGCAGTCACTCTAGCACACTACGGCCACCAACTAAGCTCTACCCAAAACTCATTGCCATGGGAATTCAACAGATCCGAAATCTCCATTTCAAACAAATTGCAAGTTTATGAAGAAAGAATATATGAATGAAATAAACTTATGGTTTTAGCGCATAGATGAACAACCCTGAAATCCATAAATACGCCTGGAATCAAAACATCTGAGGCGCGGTTGAAATATCAGTATGGGATTCACTCCATAAACGAATGAGAGAGTCCCTTAATTTTACTGCGGAATGAGGCTGAAGATGGTGTTCGACGTAGTTTTTACGCGATTTCGGAGTGTTCTTTTTTTTCTTGCAAAACTGCATTGCGCTAACTTCATGTCTGTGCTCATGCTCAAGTGTTCATATGTTTGTCTGAACGGTGGCTTGAAATAGCGCAGTGCAATCCACTACAGCTATAATAGGGTGGCTATAACCAACTTCGATATCCTTCGCTCCGTAATATGAGCTGCTGGTGCCCTAGAGTGTCACAAAATTTGCAAGTCACTCTGTTACATTTGCAATTCAAAGAGGACTGAAGGCATTGACTGAGGGTTGTGGAAATAACACAACACATCATTAGGAGTTTTGTTATCGTTTCTGTGCTTAGAAGATAGTGGAATGAAATGCGAATGCTTTTGTGCAGTTAGACATGCCTTTCTGTATACTTGTCCTTTTCTCCATTCTCCGAAGGGCATCGATAGAACAATTGTCATACCTCACCTGCATACCTAGTATGGTTATACCATAGCTGAGCCATACACAGTTCAACAACACTTTGCGTAGCTGCATGCATCAGTTAATAAGTAGGCACACATTCTCCGATTAGATATGAGCGCCAAAGGCTCTGTGCAGTGATCTAATCGCTGCGTTGGCACAGGCACAAATTAGCGTCTAAGATGCACATGCACGCCCTAAGACAAGGCTATTTGCGCCAATTAATATTTAAACAGGATAGCTGAGTTATGCAAAAGTCCACATCGTTAAAAAGAGTCACGGTAATGATGGTGTGAGCACATCGCTAATTCTCGCACAGTCATACATTTGTAGAGCCAACGACCGAAATTATAGGTACTTGAGCAGCCGTCGTCCTGCGAACGCGCCTCACATAAAGAGGTTGGATTCAGCATGGCAATACTCCATGCCGCAACTATTCGCCAGAAAACTTAGTCTCGTAAGCTTTTGCAACTGGCAGCATCATAATTGTTTCTCTAATCGCCTCCCTACTCGCTCCGATTGAATTTGGCCATAGCCATGGATTCTTCTGCTCCCTCCACACCGCCAATGTATGGCACTGAGCAGTAAGAACTTGGTTGCAGTAAGAGCTTGGTTGTTCATTTTCAGCGAACGCTTATCCAGTGTTAAAGGCACCACACAACTGCCATCACATGTGCGTTCTTATTTATGCGATATTAACGCATTAACGGCACAACTGTCGGCGCACAAACCTATTATATAATACTTTTTCCAGCATTCAGCTGTCCACTTGAAAGAGTGTCGTTTGTGTGGCACTTAAATGTTCATATTGAATTGTTCGCTACTACGAACTCTGTCATTATTTGCTCTCCACTTGGGTACTTTGAACAGCTATGATTTCATCAACTTCGTCGTTCCATCGTTCATCGATGCAGTTGGCAAGTTTATTGCCTTGTCCGGCAGTACGTCGCCTGGTGACCAGCCTGCTGGCGGAATAGATTTTCGTTGTTCGGAGTTTCCTGCTCCTAGCCTTCATTCCTCCGTAAAGTACCTACAGTGTAGTAGCTGCTGCAGTATTTTTCGGCAGACCATATTCCCCACGACACGAAACCGTCACTGGGTACTGTGACCATTTTAATGTGTTGGCATGTCATCGCCAACCCCAGCCATACCCCGTTGGATCTCGTCGCTATATCACTCGCGTCTCCTTTATATTCGTAACTAGCCGTTGTACTGATCGCCGTTCTGCTATCTGCAACCTGGGGACGCGCTAAGTGGCTTCAATCTGAGCACAATGGCATAATTTGCACACAGATGCCAAATGGCGCGAGTGTCCTTCCATGGAAACACACTATAGTACAATGCACACCACTGAATGTGAAGCCGCTGTGTCTGTGCCACATCCATCGAGTGATAGCAGATCAATCACTATTAATGCAATGCTCAATAGTGGGACAACGTGATATCGGTAACACGAACGCTAGATAGAGGCCACCTAAGTGTACTAACATCTGAGGCGGAAAGTATGGGTTTTTTTCGCAGCAATTGCCTTATTTCTCCATTGTGTTTGAAATCGTCTTTGAGTTAAAGCAGCACTTTATAACAGAAGATATATGTGATTTCTGCAGTATTCAATGGCACAGGAGAAAATTGCCGCCTTTCAACAACGTCTCAAATGGAATCACTAGTAACAAAAGAACCCTAATGATGAAAGTTGAACGATTTTTCACGCATTGCAGATGTTCGTTTATCGCTGGAAGATCATTTCAGGATTTGTTGATCTTGCTCGGCACTTGTTTTATTTTGCGGGTGGTCTCCTATATAATTAATGCACTTCTGTTTGCATAAGAGGACCTATGAGAAGGCAAATGGAACGTAAATACGAACTAATCATTTATAATGAGAGCTGCGTAATTTGTATTTAATACATATGCGATAATATATTAACAGAGTGGATATTCGCTTTCAGCAGTTATTAGATGTCGAAATCAATGCGTCTCATCGTATTCCACAATAAAGAATCTACGCAAAACCGAACAAGAAATGATATAAAAGTCGGAATATCGCTCACCTGGTATGTGACAAATGGTTTGCGAGAAGAGTGGGTGGTGAGGAAATGTTGCAGCGGCTTCCTTCTCATCGCTTAATCGGCAAACCTATGTTCCTGTTAAACGATGGACTAACTGCTTTGACGTTTCCCGCAGCCACCGTCTCATCGGCGTATAAATTCGGCAAAATGGACCTGCTCATCTTTAATTGCCGCCTGTAATCACAGATGCGACAGGAAAAGCCAGAGATGAAAAGTAAGTAACAGATAAAATTCACACCTCCATATTTTCTTATCCTGTAGTTTTGCTAGAGACTTGAGCATCTATTAAATGATATTCGATGATGTTAAGGACTGTTGTTGACAACGCTATCGGCATTTATCGAGAGAGAATGATGTGCATTATCGGATCATATAAATACAACGGCTAATGTTCAACTTCCGCAATAATTGATTGTGCATATTGTTGATGGCATAAAACTATTCGTGGAATAATATATTTGCTGTTGCTTAAATTGCACCATTATGAACGCATTATATTGCGCATCCTATTTGATAGCTATTTAAAGAGTAATAAACGCAATCGAAACTCTCCTCTCTGTCGTTAATAATGAAATCATTCGAGCAAAATCAACGAAACCGCGATGGGATTAGTGCAAGTAAACATGCATTCACTTACTTGATAGGGATTTGAAGCTGTTACTTTGTTGACAATACGTACAATCAAAAAACAGAAATCTTGATCCGCGCGGATCAACTCTGCTACACACCGTTCTGCTGCCCTTTTCGGGCTTCATGATTTGTCCACTCACTCTCTGCGGTTTTCCATTTTAACGATAAGCAACGCTCAAAATTTTTGAGCCTATTTGTTTGCGCATCATACCCACCAAGAAATTCGTAGACAAAAGGAATGAAAAAGAGCGAACAACGAGGATATCCAAAAAGCAATTACAGATTTGGAATCAATCCTTCATCGAGGTAGTTCTTGGATGGGCAGATCCTTCGCCTATGTTAATGTCAATCCATTCGCAGGAAACAATACTTTCAGTTACGTAGTATAATAATATCTTGAGCATAATCTTAGGATGCAAAGCTGCCTCTTAAAAAGTAGAGTAGCCTTCATACACGTTGTCGTTTAAGCCTTCTATTGGTTTCCATAAAAACTGTAGCGTGTAAGGCATTAAAGCAATAAAGCAAGTGATCTATCAAGACGCATTATGCCATAATATGCAGCGTTTTCGCATGTTTTATTCATCACATCGCCATTATTGTCTCACACGAATGTTGTGCTTTACTCGCAGTTGCAAAAGGTTCTTCAAGCTTGCAGATAAGTGGAAAGAGACAGAAAACATGAAGCTAAATCAGAGCCTCGGGGGAACATCATTCCAAATGCTCCTCAACCTATCAAATTAATTCGGCGGTAGACTAAGTAACGACTTTGCAGGTGAATGCATTGAGATCAAGTATACGGATTTCATTTGCTCTGTATCTAGAATACATTAGAATCAAATAAGTTGATAGGTGGCTCACCTGAATAAAAATAATCGCCTATCATTCACCCTTGCAGTTTCTCCTCTGTTTACAGGATAATGCAATATGCTTCCTCACTTATTTTGCTTGATCTCCTTTCCGCTCTTGAGCTCTGACTCTGTTCTTCTGATGCTTTCAATGCGCTCGTTTTGATCGATGGGAAGGATCTCATGCGCATCGGGTTCCGCAACCAAACAAATTCGCGAAATCCGATATGCCAAAACGTGATTGTGATAACAGTACTGATTCATTGGCATGTTGTCTGAAACTCTTCGTTAATCGTTCATAGTTCTTGGATTCCCTCAGCCCCAAGAAGCTGTTCTTACCTCTTGCATGCCTCTTCTCATATAACATTTCTCAAATGGATCTTTCTTTGGCCTATGTCAAATAAATTTCTCCTCTTTTACAGCCACGGACGATTAGTGGTGCAGCCCTCGAGAGCAGGCGATACATTGCACTGTTCGAGAGCAGAATAGATATTGGCAGTCCTTCCGCATATTTTGACTCGATTGGTCTCAATAGCGAAGACTCGACGGAAAAATTTCCTTTCGAATGCCGTCATGATGGCCACACCTTCCTATGTGATGCCAACGTTTTCATGAAGAACCTTTCAAATTTCGTGACTGCATAGCAACAAACCAGCGAAAAACGTGATCACAATTCACTATGTTACTAACGTGCAACTTACTGCCTCTGAACTAAAAACTTGAACTGCTGCCGTTGGTTAATTCAAAGCGCAAGGAATCGCGAGTCAGATGCCATTGGGAAACGTCACTACATTTCTATCTCCTCAGCAAGTCCGGTTTATATAGGAACTCAAAAGGTGCATCCAGTTAGTTCACCTGGTTTAGTAATAAGAAGTTTCGTTTCCAAAGATGTTGTTTTACTTTTTTTTTTCGCAGTCACTCAAGCATGTAGTTAATATTGCGCTATCTTCTTCTGTGTTAAAAACACAGTTTCTAACATGAGAGGGCCCATTGAAAATTTTTGAGTACGGGAGTGGAGTTGAAATAATCTACAACAGCCGAAATGGCATGAAACGTTTTCAAGGGTTTGTGAGGTGAGCCAAAATTTCCGAAGACGACAGGAAGTAAAAGCTTTTTTTCTTCGAGAATTTTAGAAGAAATTTGGAAGGCACTGTGGCTAAACTGGTGAATGTCAATGGCAATGATTATATCCTTTAAAATGTTGGCTGCTCTGTTTTTCGTTTTGTTGGATGCGATGACGGGTGTAAGTCCTCCGCAAAGTCGCTGCTACCACATCTTTTTCGAGAATTGCAACTGCCCTCAGAAATTCAGTCTGCTGAGCATCGTAGCATTCACTGCGCGAAATTTGGCCAACGGAGCAAGTTGAAGTTATTATGCGACGTTGGTATCATCGAGAAAAACTGTGACTGTTAAGAATCGTTGCAGCCTTGAATAATTTGTAACTCGTTTCACCAAAACAATGAGCTTAATATCGCAGCTCCTGCAGGAGCCTCAAGATAAACTCGCATGAAAAAAAAAACGAAATTCGATTACGGTAACATGCAAGACTGCTTAGTTGGTGTTTCGCTTGGCTCGGATGGGACTGGCTTGAAGTAACAGTTGCATTGTTAGGAGCAAGAAGGGCTTTAAGCATCATCGATCAAGCGCATTATAATTTGCTATTGATAGACTGTTTACAACCGAAAAGCGCACAGCTTCGTTCGTTACCTGAATAATTAATATGGTTTGCTCATTTTACATCTTCCCATCCACTCTTCAGATTATTGCTCATCGCCATTTCCATGCTCGTTCCGGAATTCCCTCGGGGTCAGCGTAAGCGCAATGTTCAGTTCATCTTCGGCGAGCGAGAACTAGCTGTACTGTGCCGGTGTTGAGTCAACGTTGCATCTAGTGCGACAGATAAATGCTCCTTCGGTCAGCGCGTCGCTCAGTCTACACCAAACATCAGAACTGTTGTTGGTCAGAGGCCACTGCTGATCTGCGTTGCCCGTTCGGTGCCGGGAGGATGAGGAGTATGGATGTTACTCGGATCGAGGGAAAACCAAGTTCACTGCACCAACTTCAGCACTTATCTATTATTATCATATTATGTATGGCTCACCTCCATCGATGGCTTTATAGATTTTGTTGTGTCGGATCAGCGTTCTCTTGATGACTTGTCTTATTTCTGAATCAATTTCAGCGAAAGCAATGTTTAAATTTAGGTGCACAATACAATGCTTTACACTCCTGAGGCACTAGTTCCTTTCATTAGTTTTCGTTTGCAATAGGGCAATCATATTTTCTTGTATATAGGCTCACTAAAGGGGGATCTTGAAATATTTACTGTAAGAGATCTGGAAAAGGAAGCCACGACAATCCGATATGCCGACATTCGTCCTTCGCAATCTTGTCAGCCGTTCTAAAATCGTCTAGTGCCATAGTGGCATAAGCATACACAACCACCTAACGATCTTTATTACCACTGGACAGAATTTCTATCAGCAATGTCTTCGAAATTATTCTTTCATAAAGTAGCTGTCCGAATAGATTGAAGAAACGGTGACCATTAAGCCAAACTTTAGGGCCAGCTTTATTTAGAACTAAGAGCGCTCATTACGCTTCCTGCGTAAACAATTAGTGGATCAGCTCGTCACATGTGAACAAGTCGCACAGTTCTTTTCGAAGAGTCTCTATTTCACTCTCCCGGATTTCTTCCTCGTTTTGGATTAAGTGTACACCAAGAAAAATCATTCCCTGATAAAAGACAAAAGAACTCGTTGATGCTGCTGCATCAACGAGTTCCAGTTGAGAAGCAGTTAAACGAATGGCGATGCCACATCATGTGGTATTGCCCAATCTACGTAACAGCTCGGAATGTCTCATCAAGCTGCATCGGCAAAACTGTTTGATGAAATCTTTATTCATTATATCCTTTTTGACAAATAAAGAGGAAACAATATTCACGACGCGACAAAAGTGAAATGAAACTCTAAACCATTGGTCTTGCTTGCGAGGTGCAAAGATGAATATTTTATCTTTTGATGGATCGTCAAGATCACCACAGGGAATCACTAGTGTGGGACGTTCACCACAACGCCACAAAAAATATTCGCTGTCCTCAAAAATGGCGAATATTTTCCGCAAACTGAATTAACTTCAGCTCAGAGGATAATTTGCACTTTGACCAATGGTCAACATGAGAAAGATTCATTATCATGAAGCTGTGAAATTGTCATAAAAGATATTAAGCGAGGACTTGCATTTGCAAAGAATCAAAAATGAGCAACCCAGAGGTCAGAAGGTTAGGTAAAACGATCGTTGGCGGTTTTCTTTCGCCATTTCACAACTCTCCATCTTGCACAATAATCCAAGAGGTTGCATTCGAAAAACACCACGATAATTACGAGGTTCTTGAATGCCCTAAATGTTACAGTATACTGGTGAAATGACGTAGTGGTGTTCAAATTTCAAGGCGCAAGTGTCGTAGTTGTGTTCGCAAAGGGCGAGGCGTGCGAGGTATACGAGAGTAGGGGAGAGTTCGAAGGACAGTGCAAAAACCAATGTAGTCAGGCGCGTTTTACAGCTGAATGATCGCTAGAACGAAGCGGTGCATACGGCCAAACTTCCACGAAAGGATGCATACAAAGGGCTTCCCACCCTTCACCTTTCAACTGCGCCGCTGCGTTGACGGATCTGCAGCACCCGTTATCGTTGCAGTGCAATGCAAGCAGTAAAACGAATTAATAAGCAACCGATGCTCTCCAAGGTTTATCAGGGCGACGAGCCGCATTTTGACGGTAATATTCCGTTGCATCATAGGTTCTATTCCGTTGCAGAATTTCATTTCTATAGTCAGTGACGTTCTGCTGCGGCACAACATTGCGACCGTAGCGCGCATTTTGTAGATCGTGCGCGGACACAGTCACTTGTTGTTGCATATTTGCAGCTCCATTCGTGTGCTGAAATTTTGATGCTGCAACGATGTGCGGTATGAAGCAACCGCCTTCACATTCATCACTGCTTGTTCAGTGGGCGTAATCTCACGTTTCTAGATGCGTTAAGCAAATTCCATTCTAACACCATAAACCTGAGTATTCTCGTCTTGCAGCAAGTTTTTTCCCGCAGTTATGCTCGCAAGTATAGAACGATTGCTGCCATACATTTCCAGATACGGTCTCAACGATTACAGACTCATCAAACTCTTGGAAATTCGGGGGTGGTGAAGGCTATCGATACAAATGAAGTAAAATTAGGCTATACAAATGAAGCTATCTGGTTACCTAGCATATTGCCAGATGCAAACAGCGTCTAACGCAAACTGTTTGCAAACCTCATTCTGTAACCGATATGGCGAAAGGTCCATGAGGTCATCTCGTTAAGAAGTACTACCTCAAATTTGCGTATCCGACGCTCGCTGGGACTCATCGTAGTGTTGATGACGTTATTGCCTGCACGGAAGCCAAAATACCGATGAGTATCATTCTGCGAGGTATCCACAGAAATTGGCTCATAATTATTGTAATCAGGCTGCGGTATAAACATATTCTGCTCGGGACGAGGTGCAGATCGCGATCGATAACGTGCACCCATCTGCAAGTTTAGTGAGTCGCTGCTGATCTGGGCAACGTTACCAACAATCAGCCTCTTATAGGATCTCTTTTCCAGCACTCCTTCATGTACCAGCATCCAAGGTGATTATTCAGTAGACATTCAGTTTATCGCCTCAATATTCCAATACGCGTATCAGATTTCTGGTGATAATCCCTCTTTGCACAGAATATTTCAATTGCAGCGGAAGTCATGCTTTCGCAGGTCATCGCAGTATGTTTGCTGCACGGAATGAACTTCCATTGTTATCATCGAAACGTTCCAACGGTAAATTTGCATTTCGCTATAATCCTCTATTTATTTATTTACATTTCTGTTGTTTAGTAGAGGTGGTTCAAAAAATTATTGGATCGCTGGCATTTATGATATACGCCCGATCAGTAAGCTTATTATGCTGTCTCCATTCACAGCATAACGCATAACCTACACCGTGGGTTCTCGTAGAAATGACTGTTATCCACAAATGAAGCGTTGCTGCATTCGCTTCAAGTAGTGAACTCGCCTATGGATGACTTTGCAGATGGCGCTTTTTACACCCACTAATCAGGTGGAGGAATGAGTAGAAATCTACTGATTTATACTACTCAATAAGGATCAATGTTATACTCAAATATTTACTTCCAGAAACGATGCATAGTTCGATATCTTTTCGTACCTCAATAAGGCTCATCTTCCGGCTATAAACGAAGGCTCATACCTGCAGCTGGCATTCGTTGTTTATTTGCGAATTGCGCATTGCAACATCGTCAAACATTGCAGCCTTGGAACGCACATCTGAATGTATCTCGTTCAATTCTCGACGAGGCTCGCTATCCACAAATGCTTCACTTGGCTGCATAGAGTGTGCCCTCTCTGATGGAGTACGCTGTAGGGAGTCGCTCATTCGGCGTCCCCCATCATCCATTCCAAAATAACGAACTGGCATTTGATGACGAGGGCCATCTGAAGCTTTCACATAGATGCAAAAGTTCAAGACGTATTCGAGTCAAAGCAGCTTGGAGCCGTGCATTTATGTCACAATACCTTGGAAGCGCGAATTCATTTCTTCATTTATATGTCTCATTTCGAAACCAAGCACCAGCAGAAACTGTTGCCTGAGTACGTTTCTGTGACCAATGGATACTGTTCACAAATAGCTTGCACTGTTGAAATCACAATGCACAGCCACATGTTTTAGAAAGACCCGACCCTTTCTATGGATTTATTTTTTCATATAAGACCTGTTCTTGTGTTCAATTCCTATTTCACAGCATGGCGCAATCCCAACCGCACTTCTCTCCGTCCATGAAGCGTCTTCACCGAAGAGAAAATGCCCACCTAGGGGAGATGAAAGCCCATCTGACAGGTTGCAGGTGAATGGAAGGGGGGTGGAGTACAGCGAGGGAAGTAGGAGATATCACTCGGTACCTGCGGAGCCGTCACCCCTCCGTAAAGTCACAGGAGATCTCACCTTCATGAACTGGCCCTCCGGATATTTTATTCATTTCTGACAAAACTTTTAACTTTTCCCTCCGAATGGGGCTACTACGAGAAACTTCGCGACCTCTACGAGGGCCTCAGTGAACGGTTTTCGGAGTGGGCTGTGAATGGGAGCATCTCGTGATTGCAGCGGCCCTAAACTTGGCAAGGACAACGTCTTCACACTGTAGCCCACTCTAGGCTCAGGATAAACTGGTTGAGGGCATGCAAAAGAGCAGTATGAGTGGATTAGATCTTGCAAGGACCCCTGCGATTGCATGGATGAATCAACATCTTCGGAGGGAAGAAAATATGTGGGAAGAAGGAGATATGCGTCCCTCTTCCGCCTTCTCGAGTTGTGGATGCCGCTGGGAAAGGCTTCAGGGGATTTCGTTCTCCAGAGATCTTCGGGAAGCGTTTTTTTCAGTGATTTTTCTGGATTGGACATCGATTCCTCATTGTAAGTTCACAAGCTAACACTCATTGCGGGAATGAGTGGTACTTGGCAGATGCAACAATACTGAACAATCTGCAACCACTATCGTTAGTTCCATGTTCCCAAAACATGATCTGCCTTTCGGAATTTCATTTATTATCCGTCTGGTATACCACTAATCACCACTGAAATATTTCAAAGGTATTTGAGATTATCGTCGTTTGTGCAAATTAAGTCACCTTCTCTGACGAAAGCGATTTCCCTCTCGAGCCGATTTTCCACATCGTTCACCCAACTGAAGTCGATATCACTAACTTCGGTTTTCATATTCGAGCTCTGTGTCAATGAACTGACTGTCGAACCATATTCAGCGTTCCTTCAAACAAAATTTCATTTAAAGTTTACCCTCATTTCTATCCTATCTTACATTAACATTCCTTTCATAATGGAACTTTTATATATGATCATTCGATCTGAAACGTTAGACACGATTCCGGAATGCGTAGGCGGATATTGCGGTGAGGAAACACCTATGAGAAGACGTTCCCCTTCAAATTTTCATAAGCCGAAAATCCGGTCATCTTTTCTGGTTGTAACAGCTCTGGACAAAACGATTTGTGGAAATCAAAGGTCAATTTTTTGATAACCTCAAACATATCTTTCAATGCGTTTTGCAAGTCTGCATTTGCAAGGCGGGATTGACAGATTCATATCTCCTCGTAAGCGAGGTAGAATAGAGGCAAGCGCATGCCATGACGATTCCTTCGCCACACTGCTCCATCTGTTTCCCGGAAACATGGAAAAGGTGTCGCGACTAGTCGTGAGGTATATAAAATGGGAATCGTAATATATGATTGGAAAGCCGCCAAAGGCCAGCCACGGGACAAAAAAGTTTCTAACCGTTCAATATAACAAAGGCGGCGCGCCAAAAAAGGCAACTTTCAAATGAACAGAGAGAGCGGCCAAAACAAATGGGGCGACTTTGGAATGCAGTCGATTGGTATTTGGCTCATCTATCTTCGTCCTGGATTCTGCGCTGGAGACCTGCTCGTGACAATGCGTGTGTGGGTGTGGCGTTTAATTCGAACTGCTTTTCGTGGCTGCTGTTGCTTCGTGTTGCTCGCTGTGCTGCTGGCCATGGATGTTGCTTCGTCGCTGTGTTGCGGCGGTCCCGGGGCCTTTTCGGATCTTGAATACTCGGTGAGCCTTTTGGTTAGCAACGAGCGGAGAAAGATCCCCACTAAGGGTCGTTCTTGTCGAAATGAGATGAAACGAACTAAGGGCTTTGAACCCTTCCCATTACCAATCCGTTACTGACAGCACTGGTGATATGCACTTTGATGACGGATTTGTGAGGGGGCGTTATGTCTTGTGTATTATCGGTTTTGCGTTGTCGCTCGTTCGCTTGCTTATTGGATCGCATTACCCAATGTCAGCTTTCGTGCGTCGTTGTGCTTTGTAACTACGATACGTCAATTAATGGTTTAATTACCCAGTTTGAGATTCTGCGCACAAGTGTCAATAGCGAAACTCGGGTGACTCCGCTGCTGAACGCAGGCAGCAATTGGTATTAAGCGTGCTAGGTGGCCAGAGACGATGGTGTTGGTGGAACGCAAATGGTATTATCGGTGAGCGGACTGTCACTGGACGAGTCAATGGTCGTGGCGGTATCGGTGGACGAGTCAGTGGTCGTGAGGGTATCGCTGGACGGATCAGTGGTTGTGTCGGTGGCGTTGGCCCGGCAGTGGTGAGGACGTTGGATTGGTGGTCAGCGGCCGGGCGAAGCACAACAGCAGTTCAGAGGTGGCGGTCGAGGCGTCAGGCTGATCAGGGACGTTGGCGAGCACGGAAGGCAGCAGATCGATCGATAGCATCAACCGCACGGTTTTTCTTCTGATACCCCTTTCTCCTTTATTTCTGACCCTTAGATACTCAGAAAATATTGCTGACTTCCTCCCAAAAAGGGGAAATCTTCACAACAGGTCACGAAGAAGATAGACTCGGCTTGATACGATAAACGACGTCATGTTTTCGAGATGTGAAGATCCCTCCTCATGCGCAACAATATTCTTTTAATGTAAACTGGTGATCACTGAACGAATGTCGTAAATCAATGAGCACGCTTATCAATTCTGCATGGTGCACGTACCGTTTCAGTGACTGCAATGCAAATGGCGTTGTGGGTGGTGGCGAGAAATAACGACCCGTCGTATTCGATTGTGTCGTATTCCCGTTGTTTAGCATATTTTCGCTCCTTTCGTCCCTAGAGACTTCCTATAAAAAGTATAGAATGCACTTCAAGTGTCCGTTAAAAACTTGTCAAGCAACTTCCGTTGAGTTTCATACAAAACCTATCAAATATACGTGCACTTTAACGCATTTCTTAAACGTGCTAATGTAACACGTCAATCTATTATGTCTGACACGTGCTATTGATGCTAGAGACTTTAGCGAGAGCACAAAAAAATACGGTGAAAGAATGCAGTGAAAAGTAGTGTGAAGTGCGGATTCCCATTTATGGAACGCCCAAGGCACAACCCGTATAACGTCGATTGGCCAAGTCGCACTGGGCACAGCAGCGTGAGGTTGCAGGTGGAAGTAATCGTTATTGAACAAGTTTAGCTAAATCCGAATTCCCGCAAAGCAATTCTGCCATATCCTAAGTTAGAACTACTGCAAGAGATACCGCAGTTAAAGTTATTTTCAGACTGTAAAAAAGTACTTGACATAATTTATAACGCCCTCACCCCTCCCCTTCACTCTATTCACTTCAATGGCCTCATGCACCTGCAAAAGCAAATCCTGCGATCCAGAAATTCAGAAGACTGACTCGCTTTCAAATTCAGAGATTGTATAGCGAAAACAAAAAACACCGCCCCTAGACTGTTCAAATGCGACCGTAAACGCTGTACAAAGAATGGTTGAAGTTGATCAGCACAACTTAAATTAACAACAGCAAGAGAGCTTCCCCTTTCAAAATAGCGATTCACTCACCTCCTGCCGCTGTGATTTTGAAAAAAGGCCAAGAGGTCGTTTGTGTATTTTCGACGGTATTGTGACCTAGGATGTTTATTTAAGGCGCTGGATGTATATAGTAATTCAACATTCGCAATGACTGCGCATTCATCACAAGTCATTTCAATGCTCTGCCACTGTGCTCAGCATATGTCAGCGAATTTCGAATGTACGACACCCTAATGGAGATTGGTCACTGGGCGTTTTGGGCAAAGAAAGCAGTGAATTGGTCACTACCTTTATTACGGAGACCGATCTTTCTAGGACTATGACCATAAAGCAATGGAATTTGGTCACTTTTGAAGTCCATCGGAATAAACATCCTTTCCCCGTATTTTCTTCTCCGTGCACAGGCTAGTAAGCTCAGCTTTAGATAAGGTTGCAAATGCTGAAACGACCCCTATGCTTTTTTCTTGAAAAGCCACTATCATCCTCCGCAAAACAGCTTCCCGAACACGTCGCTGAATTCAGCAATTGGCCTACCGAGCTCCTCTCGATCTCGGACGGCTCGCTCCTCGGGAACATCTGCGCATTTCGTTCAAGAATCTTCTTCGCCTCAGGCGTTATTTTAATCGGTATCGTCCTTTCAGTGACGGCGCTATCAAATGTGTCGTCTGTGGTCGCTGTATTGTATTGTTCGCTTCTGTTCTCTTCAGGCGGCGTTTGGCCATCATTCTCGAAGCCACCGTTATCACAATAACGTCTCGTCTGGGAAAGCGGCATATAGCTTCTGACTATATGTGCCATCTGGCAGCAATCAAAATTGAAGCTCCATGAGCAGTGCCGCTACATAAACTAGTTAAGCTTCTACGCAGCTTTCATTTGACCAATTTTGCTCCTCAGCCTTCTCAAAAACTTGATGGACATTCAGCGCCTCGAAATAATATTCCAGCCTTTTCCACGCTTCTTTCAGAAGTGCGTTATAGCATTATAGGGAGTGCTTTTTCTCAATCAGTAGACTGTCAAGTGACTTTAACAAACGCGAAATGAACCTGCTCACTAATTCATCCAAGACCAACTTCTTGAGGCCCATCGAAATTCCCAGCAAAAGACGCTTGAAAGAACGTATAACATCCCCACTAACCTGTTTCCAACTGTCAGCATTGCGTATCTGCGAGGCAGTGAACTGCGCATTCGAATGATGCACGTCTCTGTCGTGAACGGTCACGGTGGCCGTTGGATAGGTAGCTGAAGAGGCTCTCACCGCCGCAAAGCCACCACTGACTTGTGACGCATTCGAATAGCCGTTAAGAGTGCTGCTTGTCGTATTCGTGGCTACTGATCGATACGGCTGATACTCAGTTGTTCCAATGAGAGTTCGATCCGTGGCACTACCTGAACGAGAATGAGCCATCGATACTTGTACACCGATCGCATCCTTCACGATGCCCCTCGGAGAGTCTTTAGAGTTCGCTGACGACGGTGTGCGAATCACTGACGACGAGTGATCCGTATTTGTTGACGCTATGCGACTATGCTCTGATAGATTCGTTGAGGGTGCCGATGTGTGGCCTCGCAGCTCCGATACAGCAAAGCCATTCGAGCAACTGCTGAAAACTGGTCAATATCCGATATATACTTGGGCGGTATGGGAAATATGCTCACTAATGTGCTCAATAGCGTCACCATGGCAGTAACCTTCGGATGCAGATTCGAAAGGAGCTGGTAAAGCACATTACATGAGGTTTTGCAGTTGCATTCATCGAAAGAAAAATTTCATGAACTGATGACGAATGACAAAAAGTGCAGTAATCAATTCAAAGCGCAGCTAAGGCGATCGTACGTTTAAATTTTTTTTTTTTTTTTTTTGCAGAAGATATCCGTCCTTCGGAGTTATTCGGTTGTAAAATAGGTGCAGCTCTGATTGCCCTTTCCGAGGCCGATATGTCAACTTGAAAAACATTCCGTAGACTATGCAGCAGCATCAGTTGCTCATTCGAAAAGATCAGGCACATATGCCATACAAACATGAAAGAAATGAAGACCACAAACGCAAATTTGCGTTAAAAGGCTCTCTCGAATCTAGTCCCGAAACAAAACAGAAGCAGCTGTTGCGTTAGGTACGGACTTTAAAATTCCAGAAATCCTTTTGTGGAATGAGGTAATCCATCATAATTCGTTGAAGCTGATTCCAGACAGCAAGTGAGTTCAGAACGGTCTGACAACAGTCTTTTGTTGCAGCAGCACAGCAGTAACGTATGGTACCGTTTGGATTTTTGTTGGGCTTCGTGATTCCATACGAAATACATGCCCGGGTACTCTTTAAATTACGATCGATATGAGCCCTCCGTTATCCCTAAGCGGGTTGGACAAAATTAAAGAAGTTGATCTGCGCACAGTTGAGGAACAGTATAAACTTGAGCTGCAACTCTGAATGGACTAGTTGGAGCACATAGAGTGCGCTCATTTCACAGTCTGTCTTCTGCACTTTTTTGAAAGTAAAGGAGACAAGAATTTCAAATTTCCATTTGCGGGATGCAGTCGGAATAATCGGCAGCTGAAAACCAAAATAAAAGTGATAATGCAATAGGCAGCAATTTGCTTCAGACGTTTCAACACGACAGAACCAAGCAGAGGGATTATAAATTCAACGATGAAATCAACGCTAAAAACGAATGGAAAAAAAAAGACTTTGATTTGCCAAGGGAAGTTTTGCAGCTCTGAGCAGCAATTAATAAAAACCTTAAATATTATAAAAGACAAAACTGCTTCAGAATAATGCTCTTTCTTCTGCTACGAATAAATATTGCAACTATTATTAGAGAACAGAATAAGCAATAGGGCTACAACACAACTCTACTGACTCATCTCATTTACTGCAACTTTCCGTATTTATTTTGGAATTTTCGAAGTCCCTTTAGATTCTAAATGACCTCAGATCTGTCCCCTCACCCTTTCCCTGAGAAATAAAAGAACCATTCGTATTCAACTCGAGCTCCAAACCTTAGAAGACAGTGGAGCTCTACTTTGATATCGGATAAACGCCACGATACTCCAAACACATCGTTATTCCCACTAATCAAATAACAGTAATTAATTTTCATAACTCAAAACAGCAATCCATTTAGACGCTGAAGAAATATCAATTTTCAGCATTTGGCGTTTTATGAACGCTTTAGTACTAGATCAGTTGCTGACGTTATGACGTTGCAATAATGGCGAGTGCTAACGAAAAGGACGGTGTTATTCCGTTATGGTTCATAAGCAAATTCGTCGGTTAGTAACTCAATTGTAGTTCACTCAACTCGACTTGTGTGCACGGCGAAACATTTTCCATATCACCATTCAATTTAAATGGCGTACCTTCAGCTAGAATTCTGGAACGCAATTTCGAAGATGTAAACGAGTTTCGATAGACAGTTGAAAAATGCACAACTCTTATCAACACTGACCTGCTCACAGTTGATCTTGGTGGTCCTGTAGGAACATCAGGAAGAGACTCGCCAAAATGATGGCTTTTCCTTTGGTCCTTTTTACCCCTCCAGCCTCTCTTGCTAACGGCCGGCAACTCGGCGTACCCGTCAAGTACTTGACTGAAATAAAATCTCCGAACTTTTGCGAAATACTCCTTTGCAAAAACCCCGAACTTTAGGCTGACACTCATAACTTGTACTCCTCTTTGCAGCAACATACCAATTTATGAAAATGCACAATTTCAGGAACGTAAAGAGATGTGGCGATGCATTATTAATAAGAAACATTATGAAGAGGATGTAATACCATTTCTTCTTGCTCCGGCAAAAGATCTTTGACAGAATAGATCACCTCTCCCTTTTACTGAAGAGATTGGCGTCGACATTCATCTGGATATCTCTCCTACTAGCAATAGCAAAACTCTTGTGAGGGGCAACTTATGGGTGACGCAACCTCCCCATTCAATTCATTCGCTGATGTGCTCCTATACGACAGTTGCGAATAGCGAGAAAATCATTAAAAGATAACGGATCCATGGACCTGAATGACATAAAATGTTTCAAGCTTCCGATATTCCACTCCACTAAATGAAGACAACAGTTTATATAAGGCAAAAGGCGCCGAAATGGCAGCGTGCCAGTAAATTAGAAAGCTGCCTCCTTGTAAGGGTAATTCGAAGTTCAAATGATCCACGATGCGAATTTCGCAGAAATCTGAGGCATTTCTATGGTTTACTGCGCAGTAGTAACTAGTTAGTACCAAGCTTACGAGACGTTTTCAATTCACAAAAGTCCAGAAAAGCTTCAAGTAAAAAATTTTATCTGAATAGTTCTGAGATATCGTCCCTCCAGCAGTTAGTTACATGCGTTGAGCCCATTATAACACCAGCTATGAATCGTTCTTTTCGCCGCTCACGCCAAATTTACCTTGACCTAGGAAGTTCCACTGTAGTAAAAATTAGCTGTGGTTGCAAAGGTGTTATTAGGGAAGGGACGCTCGCCCATTCAGTGATTCATCGGGTCAACTGTTTTCCGACAAATGAACGCGTCACTGCTCGACGCAAAAAAATATCTCTCAATGCAGAGGGATAGCAGATGTGCTCAGAGAAAACAAGCCGAGGACTAAGATGAACAGCGCCGTGTCAACGGACCGAACATTATGCACAATGCGCTCTCTTCCTTGAGAAGTACTTTTCGTCGATGAAGCAATGCCAATAGATAATCATCTAATAACGGTCACATTCGCATTCAGGTGTGTCTACGTCGACTTTCACCTATTTTTCGTTGTAACAGTATACAAACTCATTGCAAAGGGAGGACGGTCAGGCGAGAGTATACATTTTGTGAGTGACAGGCAGAAGGAGATCTTAATTTGACGAATGATTAATTAATTACCAACAGCGTTGATAATATGAACTCTACGTGAATCGCCCTTCTTAGCTATTGCAACATTATCATATTGGCAGTGGAAACACATACCTCAACATTTTCCTCCATGGTACTCGCCGGAGAGTGCTTCTCGCTGCTTTTCTAACAGTGGGTGGGGATGAGTTCCGTGTTAATGAGAAGAAAACGTTATCGGTGAAACGCTAAAGCAGATGTTGGCCGTACGTTACCTCACTGACGGATGTCACGTGGAAGCTCCGTCGCCCCATAGCGGCGATTGCGTTGTCGATAATGCTGGTGTGAGTCTCGTGTCAAACTAAGTGAACCACTCCCTACACGGCGTGATGCCAACCCTACCCCATAGCGGCGATTGCGTTGTCGATAATGCTGGTGTGAGTCTCGTGCCAAACTAAGTGAACCACTCCCTACACGGCGTGATGCCAACCCTACCTCAGTTAACGCGATTGTCTGTGTGAGCTGGGACGATGTTGGGACGATGTTCAGAAATCTCCTCTATATGATTTGCACTGCTTGGTGCCGCGGTACAGCTTCACGCCACATTGTGGATAAACTATCGACACTTAAAGAATCATCATATTTATCACGCTCCATAGTAGATGGGAGGAAGCTCAAAAGAATTTGTGACTGAATAATTGTGTTAGCTGTCGGCCCCTCTGCCGCAAAAATTTGTGGTTCTAGGCACTCTCAGAAAACGACATCTGTAGAGCGCATTACTATGAGATATTGTCTGTGTGCATGCATATGTGTGTATCTGAATGGCTGCTGTAATCAAAGTTACGAGAATAAGCAGCTGCGATGCATGCAAATGGAGAGCTACTAACCCAAATTTGTTCGTCAACTTCGCGAAGAGTTACTAACATTCCGTTTCGTTAAACCGGTGGAGCACTGTTTCATGAGCAGTCAAATCATTAACATTCGGTCTGTGTCATCATTTGCTCAAAAATATGAAATCTGGTTGCAGGAACGAAAAAGCGCGCGTTGCGCAGCCTCTTTGCTGGTGCTGCCCAGTTGATAATGAAAGTGGCTGTTTAAGTGATTGAGTTTGCACGGAACATGCACCTTATCAAACTCATAACAATAATTCCCATTTGTTGCATACTCTGCAAAATACATCACGACGACAATTTATCAAAAAAAGTTCCCTTGAGAAGAAAGAGCTTCGCGGACTAAAGCCGCAGTTTAAGGGCCTCATGACTGGAGAATTAAAACCTTTAAGGGAGGGCTCTGGAAAATGCGACTATAATCACTTTCTCATATTTTCTTCGATAAACCATAAAGATAGTGTCAAATATTCTCGACGAAGACGCGACGCCTGCCTGTCTCTGCTGTTTGCGCGTGCACCCCAAAGGATATCTACTTCATTCCTTTAAATTGGGCCAATGAAAACCGTAGGTATTACATGATCACCATATTACAATGATGGCTTTCAAACGGCAGTTCCATTCTGCTCCCTACTTCTGAAGTACCTATGCATATTTCCGCTCAAACTCAACCGTGCTTATTATTACAGTGCGATTCACCGATGCATTATTTTGCGATCACCAAAAACAATCAGCTTAACAATTAAGATTATATATGTTTCTTATAATCCCTCCATAATGTTCTTTCATACTAAGGCATTCGCCTTAATGGAATCGAATTCTGGATGTTTTCACTTGCACATCGGAATTTTCTCCGAAGAAAAAGCCTGTAGAAATGGCAAGTGAGCTGATGAATTCGATGGATAAATTCTCAGCGGTGCCCGATTCGTCGATCCTGCCGCGAGTAGCCGTTACTCCAGGTAGGAAAAAAAAAGGAATTTAGAGAACTGGTTTTTGTCAGCCAAAACGGATGGGCATTTGCACCGAAGTTCTTTAGCTGCAATGCCATCTGATATGGTAACAAGGTCGTCCACCTTCATAAATCTTTCACTAACGAGTGTCTTTCTCTTGCGGCAAGAGCTGTTATCGATGTTGCTTTCTCGCTTTCTTGTAGCGACGCTGTAATGAAGTGGGTCTCAAATTGGAACTTTTTGAAAACATCTAGGTAGCGCTTGCGGAAATGGAGGATCAACGTCGCTGTGAGCTACACTGCATACGACTTCCTCTATAAGAACCTTCCGGAAAGCATCTCGCTGATTATGATCATATACACCATACTCTACAAAAGGACTGATGTTCCTCCGACATGGAGGCTCCCGCAACATAAAATAAGCAAACGGCTCATCCTACATGTGAATTCCAGTGATTCTGCACACAAGCTCACCTGTTAAGATTATCGACGGAAAAAGCCCTTGTATACGGTGGCACCGGAGGTGGCCCGTGAGTTAAGATAGGAGGTGGCATTGAGGCCATCTTCTTGAGAAGCTTTTTGTGCTTCTTCTGCCATTTCTTGAGTTGCTTCGGATTGGGTGGTGGCACTGGCACGAACGGCGGCGGAGCTGTCTCATAAAGGAAAGCCTCGTTGAGCGATAATCGCGACTGCCCAATCTTCCAATTCTGAATTTTTAACACATTTTTATACTGCTACAATCGAGTTCACTGAGCCGAATCATTGAACAAAATACAATCAATTCGGACAGACTTTTCTCATCATTCACGAATAAAAGACTTCCATTAAAAACTCATACAGATCAGAGCAACAGTTGTGGGTGAATCGCATAATTTTTTTTTTTTTGGATGTTATCGCCATATGTCGGAACAACCATGAAAAGTATTGTCAAGGTCTGAGATCAAGAACTGATTGAGAATGCAGATGCGTTGTGATTGCTCCGTCTCATCACCTCACTGATGATTCCGAACGAACAAGGAAAATGTTTCTGTTCGCTTGCGTGTCATCGGTAATAGTAGATACACCAGTCAAATCTAGCGAAACTTACACGTCTGTCTGATTCCACTTTGTAGAAGACACATGAATGGGTAGTATTACCGGAGCGCTGATGGTCTCCATTATACAGATAATAAAGACGTGAGGTGGAAGCGATGTGGAAGCGATTTCCAACTCATAGTACGACACCGAATTGTCACTTGTTCCGTAGGGGCTAACGCTACTGATATGTTCATTTGATTTGTCATGCCCTAAGATAATTGGCATTCGCATACTTTTGCCCAATACACTGACCTTCCAATGCGAGAAAACATTTAAAGTAGTGGTGGCTCTGACTCTATAAATGCCACAGTCATCTGCATATGAAACTATGTCCTCATCCACTTTTTGCAATGTAGAGGATGTGTGCGTGCTGGTGGGTGCTGGTCGCTTGGACAGTTGTTGAGTGGTTGTATTTCCTTGCGTTCAGCTCGATGCGGTGAAAGATCGTGGAAGGACCGTCAGATACGGCGGTTACCTACGAATATGTCGAATAAGCAGGCACGGACCAACTGACTGAGAAATTCATCAGGGTGTGACTGGGATTGGCGGTGGCACGCCAACACTTAAAAATTTGTCACATTACCCAACAACGGTTTCATGTCACGGCGAGTACGATTCGTCGAAAAACGTCACAGCATCTGCTACCCTGTAGGTACTTCGTGGAAGAAGAAAGGCTAGGGGAAGGAAACCCCGAATAACCGAAACCTAAGTTGCCAGCAGGCCGGCCAGCAGGCGATCTGCTACTGGGCAAAGCAATATGGAAAGTAAGAACGCGGCAGACTGCTAACAACACGGGGAAATCGGTTGCGACGTCCATATGGCGTCGCTTGAATGTGGCAAGCTCAGGATCGCAAAGATGGAAAAACTGCCAGCTGCATCGATGGATACAACGATGAAATCTATGAAATCACAGCTGTTCAAGGTTCGAGGTATTCAAAGTGCGCGTTGATGTGCCTGTTCCTCTGTCTAGCGATTCCACTCGACAACCAATCAACGCACACTTCTAAAATTTGGTGTCTAATATGCACATAACGTCTACCACACGATAACCTCACATACCACATTCCACGCAACGTAGGAGTGAGGATGAGGTTTTCATATATTTCACGCCTTTCAGTTCTCAGAAAGAGGAATTCGTTCTGTAAGCTTACAGGGGATGACAGATCAGTTCATATATGAGAACCTTCTATTCTATTCAATGATGTGTTGAAACAGGTCGCTGACGTGGACGAGAAATAAAACCGTATTGCGCGTCAGCTCCTCCGATATGGTTTTGAACTTCTTTCGGCCAACTTCGGTGACCCCTGATTTTGTAGTCAGAATTTGTGTTAGGGCTCCGTGATTGAGCGTTCAATATCTGTGGTCCATTTTTAGAGTGCTTTCATCTCCACGCATTTATTCTCACACTGTGCGAATAGTACAGCAAACCAGTGGTCAATTTATGTGCTTGCTCGGAGACCTATGATGGGGCTGTTATATGACATCACACAAAGATGAAGTGCGCTAAAAAAAGCTTATTGGAACATCATATGTTGCTTGCACACACATGCATGCATACGTACATATTCACATACACGCAGGCACACACTCTAAAGCTTCTAAACTTGTTTACTTAGTCACAAAAAAAGCTTCCTTTGCCAACATACAAAAAAGCGTTTAGCTTGCTAACAATCATTGGAAAAAGTTACTGTTGTTGAATGCTTCCCACTTGCAACGCTTTCTTTTTGCAATCTACTTGAGAGAAACATGGAATCGGAAAAATCGGACAGTAATAACGGTATTGTGGTTTTATGAAAGCAAAAGAAGTGCTGGGCGTCGCGAATCGCTATGACGGAAAGCGAGGCAACCCCACTCAACCTGTCGATACACTCTGCATTATCGGTCATCATCACACACGTCCGTCACTTCAATACAGTCCACACACAATTCGCTTACGATATAAAGCATTTGACGGGTGCGATGACCGTAATGCACGAAACGCTTTGTTGAATTTTGTGCACTTACGCCGACAGATTTTGTTGCCGGAATATGTGCAGCAAGAAACTTAATGTTTCCATATAAACTCATGATGGGCTTTTCTGAAGGAAAGAATTAATGGTGCAAAAGCACTACTAAACGTAACGAAAAGTCCTTTCTTGGCGTAGTTCAATGTTTTTGCAAGTTTTGTGAAGTTGCAATAACATTGCAAAGAGATGCATTCGATACTCAAAAAAAAGCATCTGTTGTGGAATTTCGATTTGTTCAGACGGAAGGATTAGAAACGGTTGCAAAAGTGCAACTCACTGATAGCATCTTTCTGGACAATACCGACCACTTCTGACTGAGAGTAATGCGGTAGCTCTCAACTAAAGACGCTATCTTGAGTCACTGCGAGAGTCGGCGCTCACTGAGTAGAAAAAAAAATAAATAGGCAAATTTGTGCACGATGTGCAAGAACGACATAACTCAAGCACGTCGTCAGATTTCAACATACAGATAAACGTTTCAGCTGTCCATAAACATATTCACTGTGTGAGCACAAATAGTTACCGACCACTGCTGCTCGAAACACACAACGATATATTCAAACACTCGCTGCACACATGAGAACACAGTCATCCTGGTATAAGCACTTTTGTGCCGACATGCCACTGATACAGCACTCAGCAGATTCAGTTCTCAAGGGCAGTGCCAACTAAATCTGCTTATCTAACAAGACAGTCCAGCAGTCGAGGATTTAACCATCTAGCCAGTAAACTGCTTTTCCCAATCTGCAAAATTCTAGTTAAGTGTCAATTACTCTTATGTTTTTTATTTGATCAATTTCTTTGGTTATTTATCATCGACTGTCGCTACTTTTATGATCATCGATAATCAGAGTGTTCAATATGCCAGGTTTTGCAGTTCTTGATAAGAAGACAAGCCGGAATGAATTCAAATTCCTCTATGCGAATTTTCCGACGTTTCTGTGAAAAAGGTTCTCTCACATTTTTTTCACCTGAAATAAGTTTTACTTCTTCAATATGCACAATTGTCATTGCCTTTTTCCCTCTATCACTACAGCAGTTCAGAATCAGTAAGTGCCAGAATGGAAATATTCCATTATTCAAGAAAGAGAAAGAAATTTGGCGATCAAAAAATAAGGTCGTGCCCAGGACTCGCAGGGAAAACAATTTGTTCTTTTCTTCCGGAAAAGCGGACATGAACAGTGGAGCTTGGGAAAAGATGTCCAACCAGAAGATCGGGGGGGGGGGGGCGAAGAAAGTTACAATTGGGGCAAACAAAAGAATTTAAGAGAGGCCTAAAAACTTACCGCGCATCACACATATACGCTCAGTGACGATATCAATTACGAAAAAATTGAAACAATGACCGGTCATTAAGAAGGAAAGAACTGCAGCTGCAAAGGAATGCACATCGGGTATCCGAGGAAGCGATATGTGACTCGATGAGAAAGTAGATGGATGATGCAAGTGCCGCTGCAGAACACTATTTAAAATTGCCACCTCTACGATCCAACCAAAACAGCAGATGAAACTATAGTAATGAAATCATCCGTATACCTCATCGCAGTACTTGAAATGTTAGCGAATTTCATCCGTTTTCACTGTATTGCTTATGTTACATAAGATCGGATTTTCATCAAAAAGTCGCAGAAATTCTCGAACATTTTGCAACTGCTAAAAGAATTCGATTCACTAAAATTCACCGTCACATACATATTTTCAGCAAGTTAAACAAGGAGTAAGCTAAATCGCTTATTTAAATGTTACTGAATCTTAACAAGATTGCATCTTGTCGTTCGAAATGTTTAAGAAATTTTGAGGAAACCCATTGCTTCTTTTAAATTTTGAGTGAATTTCGAATTTTGTCCGAACGTTTTTAGGAGTTCCGCGAAAAAGATTCGCTGGGTCATTCAAAATTCAAATGAGGTCTCGCTAAAGGCGACAATATTGAGAAGCACATCAAAACGGTTGGCAACGGTTGACAATATGCATCCTTCAGCATCTTACTGACAAATCGTCAAATAATAAAATATGTGCAATAAAAGAATTATATTCAAGAAGACCAAACCCCGCACACAACGGTTGTTTCTTGCAGTCGAACCGCTGCAGAACATTTGCGAAACTTTCAACTTCTTTAAGTGCCACTAAATTTTCGGAAACTTGACGAATTAACTTGAATTTAAAGAAAAGAGGTCGATCTGTGTGAAAGCCAATTCCAGCTTTGCAATCTTGCAAGCTAGAACTACCGTAAACGCTAACAGATAAGCATATGCATCCACAGACTCAACGTCGCTACGAAATGCTTTACAAATGCAGACATCCAGCCACGCCATCAACGACCCGCTACATCGACATCTAAAACTTAAGTTTTCGCTTCCCACTGTAGATATTAGAGGACACCGAAAACCTCATACCTCGAAGCCATTTCCACGGTAATGTTGATTCACACAAAATCCCGACATTCATAAGAAAATGATTCCACGGAAGTTTGAGGAAAAATCCATCTGGCCGGTAGGTATATTATGATTATATGAGGAACGATGAAAATTATTTAACAACGCTTCAAAAAGACAATCCGTTAGCTATGTGCATAGAAAAAAAGCAAAATAATGATAACATGGCAGTTAAATGAGAGGGAAAATTCGGGCAGGAAATGAACAGAGGAATAATAAATCAATATCAAAGAATAAGCAACGAAGAGACAAATGAACCATGGCGAGTAAAAGGAGACTCTACATCGAACCTTTAAATCTTATAGACGATCTTAACCTCGCAAAGTTCTTTTTTCTCTTTCGAAAATAAAATAAGGCAGAAAAAACTGTCGTCAGTGATGATTGCATTGTTATCCTCGATCGGCGTTTTGCCAGTGGGAAGTGCGCCAGTTCAGATTGATAGAATAAAGGTTCTTCTTACGCTAACTCACATGGATGCTTCAAGTTGTGGTCACTACCGCCCTTGTAAACTGTTCCAGAGTGTTCACCACAAGCATGAAATCATTGTTCACAGAACCTGTTCCTACCGCGATGGGGTTTGCGTTTGAGTCATACTGCCTTGGATGAATGCGACTTTTTTTGCTAAGGGTGAAAGATCAATCTCTCGCCTCCCTCATGGAATTCTCATGCAAAGCAAAATACTACAGGAAGACACTGCCTTTGAATATGCATCAATGATTCACTAAATGAAGGCAAGATGACATGCCCTGCCAGGTAGTTCCCGATCAAATAACTCAACCTCATAACATTCAACCACTATGCGAACGTCACCGTGGTTTTCATGTGCTTTTCAAAGCACACTGTTGCAATTTGCATTTATGTCTCTCTGCCTCATTTCCTCCTAACGGTTTCGTCTCGGAAACCATCGCATCCCGCGCTAAAAACACCATGGGTATAATGCACAACGTAAATTGCCGGCTAACCCTGATGCGTTCAAAAGAAAGTACACATTTTTTGCAAAGGATCGATCAAGAAGTGACAGCGTTATTCCGCGCATTTCAAAATTTGTTGGCAACTTGGAAATCTGGCAAATCTGATAAGCGAAGCGGAGAAGTGCAACTGCTTGAACGCGTTTCTTCCATTATTTTGTTGACAGAAATACTTGTAGCGTTGGCGATTTGCCATAACAATGAGCAAAGTTCAGAATGGGATGACCTTTCACATTAACGGAAGTCAGCAACACCTTGAAATGTTTCCGATTAGATTTTTCAAAACAATCGAAAGAGCTATTAGCAAAACACGACAATTATCCATTTCTAGCAACTGCACAACACCGAATCACACATCGGCACTTTAGCGTCCCTCACTCGGCGCTATAGATCCGTTCAGCAAACGACTGCCACATTCGTTTTCTTGGCAATGTCTCTGAGAGATAACAGTTTGCTCCATGAGCTATAATTTATTGTGACATTAAGTGTCACAAGTTGACTATGTATTAATTAATACGTTACTTCCAAAAGTACAGGAATGATGAAAATATAACATAACGAGATAGTGCGATCCCCATAGCTAGTCCAACTCTGACGAATGCGGTTTACACCTTCAGAAGATAACTGAGCGGTATACTTGAAGGAAGCTTCATGTGCTTGCAACGAGTTCTATCAATGTAATTGGGGAATGGAGTGCAAAAAGCAAGCAATAGGGGATCTGTACTTGACGATGATGGAAGTGGATCTACACGAACGCGTCCTTTACACTCACTACCGGTTTTTGAAATTGCACAGCAAATGCGTAACGCACCTGTCGAACTATATCTGCATCCCTCTCGCTATTATTGTCTTCTTGATGCGCCATCATTGGAAACACAAGAGACATTAGACGATTCAGATATATAGATAATTATAAGACAGTGCAATGCGGAGAGAACTGTTAGTGTATAAGAGTGGTTATTTGTTGGAATATGAACCCTCTAAATAAAAGTGCTGCGCACAGTTGCCGTTACAAATGAAAACTTTGGGTAAATCAAGCCCCAAGTTTCGGTTGAAATCCTCACCTTTAAAATCGCATGAAAATAGGCATGGCACAAACGTCGGATGTTGAGAAGCTATCACCGCCAGCACCCTCGTGACGGCGTTCTAGGCGCATAATTGCCTATCTGTTTGGTGAAATTTCGTAAACTTTCAGCTGTGACTTTTATACGTCTCAACTTTGCAAACACTTCCGAAATTTGATGCAAACACTTCCAACAATTTGCACGTCGATGTCACCCACCGCCCCCCCCCCCCCCCCTCCGCACCTAGAAAAGTATACACCATTCAACCGAATGGAATTCCCTGTCCGGAGGGAACATCGCAGTGATCACCATAAAAGATTATAATTACGAAAGTTTCTATTCGTCATTAGCGAGGACTACATACTAGCCTTTTATGCGTTTACTTGTAATATAAATGGGAACAGAGGTATAGGTGTGACGTTCAAATCCTCGCTTTATTTGGGCAGTCCACTGGAAACGCACATAAAAGCTTGTTTGTCACTTTGTCGCAAAATTCGCATCTGGTTTTATTCGCAACTTTCATTTGCCCAAACATTCATAGAAAAACAGTTGTGTCGCTCGTTTTGAGACTTTTCTGTGAAGGAAATAAAATCACTTAGATGTTCTTTGAATTTATGTGTGTGAAATATACTGCAACGATGTTCTCCACCACAAACCTGTTTGCAGCTTAAATTTATGCACCCTCACCCACAGCTATTTCTCGGGAAAAAAGAAGTGATGACCCACATTTTGAAAAAGAATTTCTTGACTGGCAGGAAAATATTTGGTCACCTAAACTTCGGGCACAGTGTTTATGAACGAATAGGAAAATCAATAAATGCAGCAGCGAAACTCTTTGCGATACAAAAACATTTGCAACCTAAACAGTGATACTCACTATTTCAAGCAGAAGAAACATCTCATCTAACCGCCATTACGATGATTCAAAAGATTTTTTGATCAGCGTTCATTAGGCAAGAGAAAGACATTCGTCTGCGTGCAAATTATAACAGTTTTGTGAAGGCTTTACATGTACCTTTTTGTTGTGAAATCCCCCTCAAAAAATGGCTGCCAATGATTGCCAATTGCCGAAGACGAGGTTCTGCTCAAATTTCTGATGACAAGAAGGGGCACAGATGTATGTGCAAGGAGTGCAAAACAGAGCGGAAAAATGGTGTATTCGGTCCGACACATCGCTTCCGTACTGAAGCCAATTTGTTGACTTTTGCATCAAGCAGATCCACGTTCACTTCATTCCACTTCCGCCATATGCATCTGCACGCTGCTTGTCTTCTGGTGTGGTGGATTACCATTATTGTTGTTGCGTTCGCATAGAGAATACGAAAGCAGAAAACTTCAGAAGATTTAATTTCCCTTTGCACAATATACTGATAGAGAAAGTGAGTTAAGACGCAAGCAAACTGTGCAGTCATCCTCCGTGCGGACTCTGCGGCATTTCTACAGATCATCAGATTATCACAATGATCTAACCGTCAACCTTGACCCATGTCACAAAATCTTTGATTAGAGCGCGGTGATTGCACATATTCATTCATAATCGCCAGCATGTACAATACGGAACGAACAAAAAAGAGGAATTCTCTCAAACTGCCTCATTTCCATTCAAAAAACAACGATCACTTCCTCCCACAAAAACAACAAAAAAAACGTGTGAAACTGAGTTCAATCCTATTAGTGGCTCAATTCAAACATGAGTCTAACGACATAACAAACCACTGACCCATCCTGCATTCAATGCTGCTCATAAAAAACACAAGATATGACGTCTCAAGTGTCTGCATATATTCAGAAATATCGAGATATTTGCTTTAACGAAACCAATATTGAGCTCGTTCTCTTCCAAGAAAGTCTGAAATGCACAGCGCATTTTCAGGAATAGACGATACCATCGAGAACTCATCTTCTTCCCATAAAAATGCTCATATTTTCCCAAGCTTCAGAACGGTGACCATCTATTAATTTCTGCTTCCTGCTGGAAAAAAGATCTTTTCCCATAGGAGAAGTGTTCTGCGGCCTTCACTGACCTAGAGACAACATCATCAAAGTCCTTCCATTTATGGCATATGATTATACACATGTAGCAAATATACAATGAATGGACCAAGGTAAACGCACATATATAATTCACTCTCACTGAAAACGAGAGGAACTCGATTTCCGTCTGCTTATTCCTTTGGATGGCAAATTCAACACATGTTTGAAAACACCTGATGAATCCTCTCATCGTCTAAAATGAATGCAGTTGTACAACCATGAGACTGCTCATCACGTTTGTGAAGATCGCTTATTTCTCAACGTTACAGACATTGAAAAATTCGCACATCTCTGAACTTTCTACGGCCAATGTGGTGCAAAATAGGGCCAAAAACGAATCCATTGCGTAATATTCCTCAGGCTGATCACTCAGGTTCAGATATAAGTGTACCACTATGTGTGTTTCCTTTTTTTGGCAAATTACAAAACCGACTGGCTCAATGAACAGAACTGCAGAAAGTACATGCCATGCATGCTGCTTCATCATGCTTTTTCGCTCGCCAACATTAAATCCCCATTAATCCTCAAGTAAAACGATTGCAAAAGGCTAAAAATTCAGCAGACCTCATAATTTGACGCATTAAAAATTGCTCATTGCATCAAAACGTTGAACAGAATTTCCGGAAATTGGCTGAGAAAAACAGCTGGCTGCGGGATTGATTTCGCAGCATCTGCTAATTCGTCATATCACTTCAACAAATAGTGGTTAAAACGGAAAAAGGGTCGCTTTTACATGTGATATCTCGGAATATCACGCAATACTCCACTAGTGATAACTCTCTTCACAGTGCACACAGAGTGTTAAATCCCGCCTGAGGCACTCTTATTCACCACAAACTCCATTCTTCAGCTGCTTTCAGTTGCTAAATAATGCGGTCAATATTTGACAATCATGCTTTTTAATGATCAGCAACAAGTGTTGGTGAATGGCAAAGAATTGAGGGCAACGACATAGAATGAACCAAAACTGTTAGACGACGGCTACAAAAATTCGGTCATTCACGAACCGCTCAATGCAAACATGTCGAAATAACTCAATTCGGCCACCGCTATCATGCGAAATGTGGCTGACAACCGATCACTGCTGCCATTATTGCAGTGAATAAGACACAGCTCGTGTGTATAGGAAATTAAATTCGAACTCGTTGCACCATAGCGAACATTAATGCGAAGAGATAATCCAATAGGGAAGTGGTTAAAGGTGGGAAACGATTCAATCAATCGATGCGGAACAACACTGAACACGAAATGGATATATTATACTCGTATTGAAGAGGCAACAAATGTCAATTGATCGATGCAGCTATCGAGTAAACTGAGAAATCACAGAGGTGAAACAGATGTGATGGGAAGCAGTGAGTGCTACTCGTTTTCTGACAACTTCGGAGGCAAAATTATGGGCAGTGAGGGTGTCATATGAACATTACGAAGGCAAATGAGCGTAAACTGAAAGATGCAGAAGACGATGCATGCAAAGTGCATACAAAATGTCCACACCAACTCTATGTTTTAAGACTGCTTCATAAATGTAAAGCCCCATGCCGTATGGCCATGGATTATCCGCCCTTCATTTTGTGGTGGTTATGCGAACAGTGAAAGATGCCGCCACGCAGCAGCGATGCCGCAGTAAATTAGAACAGTCAAAGTTGCAAGTAACAATAAGAGATTATTCCACGTCGCGATGTTTTTGAAAATGCCGAATCATTTTCCTTCGATACTATCATGTGAGTGTCTCGCATTTCTTTCGCTTACAATACATTTCGCACATCTCCTCCGTCTGTCGTATGCTTACGTTACTTGGTCATATAATATGAGCTCACTAGCTGTTCAATATGTTCATGCTCAAACTGACTGACAAACCGACGATACGTATTTACTTGGAGGCAACAAGCGGAAATTGCAGCACTTTTTATGCACTGAGTCCACGAGAAGAGAATCACGGAAATGCGGATGTAGTTTTCAAAGTTGGAGAACTCTAATAAATGCCGAACACCTAAACAATCGTCGTGAAGAAATTGGTCGTTCGTGTGCAATTCACAAAATTATTGCAGTATTTTATTGCGCCGCTGTGAAAAAGCGCAAAACTCGTTCTTCTTCCGGGCTTTCGAACTCGGCTACTTACAGTTCCATTTCATTCAACAACAAACGCCACAAACTTGTATTAAGAACTTATCGCTGCATGAAAACAATTCGAATTTTTCAGCACCAGCGATAATGGAAGGAAAGAGGGCGTGCTATTAGCTTGCACTTCATAAAATGACGTATCCACAATGCATAGTATAATATCACGCAACGAAAAACCTTACGGGAAACTTATTTTGAATTAAATATAGTATGGATGAACTCGCTTTTGGCTTACCCAGCAGGAACTAGAGTGCAGTGCCGATACCATAATCTATGAAACCAAAAACAACGTGTTTACATCTGCACCCTATTCAAAACATTTCTTAGACAAGTAAACTGAGATGCATCTGCGAAGCAATCCAGGAATCAGATAAAGAACATACGTGAGCCTTCCATCGTTCTGTATCAGCTGGAGTTGTCATATAGCCGGAATCAGTGCCGTTCGGGTGATGCAGTGAAATCATCGACTGATGAAACGGTGGCGGTAAAAACGGATGACCAAGCGGTGGTCCCGAGCAGAGAGGATGCCCCGGGGGTAAGTGTGGAGGATTCAAATAGTACGGATGCATATCCCGTGGGTATGGCGGGACATGAGACGAGGACTTGTTGCCCATCACGATCGCTCACTGAATCGACGGGCACGCACACGCACACACTTTACGCGTCCCATCGATGTTTCGTCGCCTGCGCCTCACTCGAAACGTAGTGTTTTTGTTCGCTGTCTGCGCATCACTCGCTCTGAGGTCGAGTCTCTATTGGCGGCTTCCCGGTACCAAATCGCCTCTTTCATTGTACAACTACCGCGTCCTTCATCATACAACCACATTTTGTACATAGCATCTCCTTCCTCCTTATATTCCTATTTGCGACATCTCTCGAGCACATTATTTCCGAGGTGACCATCCATTCCGTACAAATTGTTTTTCAAGGGCAACCCTCTACCACAAACGCTTTGAAACTTTGCTGTGGATTTCGTTCCCGTAATTATTTGCATTCTTGCATTCATCCCTTAATGACACTGAAAACTTTCGCTGGCGAATGTAAAGTGCGAGGGGATTGTGCTTGTATAAGTATATATAAGTAATGACGCTAAATCATTTATATAACGGAGTGGGCAACATAGTTCACTGACCTAAAGCTGCGACAGCATGCTCATTTCAATCTTGCTAGCATTTAATAGAGGCCGACTGCCATGCAGTACTCATGAATTCCGTGTAAACATAATACTGCAGCTTTGTTAAATAAATATACCTTCTCTACCAGTAAAGGATTGCGAATACCTTTTAGTTGAATATAAGCTTGAAGTACCTCTACCGCTTCGATGTCAACAGTAAATAGGATCAGGCAGTTTCAGAGGGGAAATACAGCGCTTTGGCGGGACCCTTGCAATTATTATTTGTCACTGTGATCCATCTTGAATATCAGATATCACAGAGGTGAGCTGAAAACAATTTAGAAAATGGAAGAAAAGGCACCAATTCGGAATGAATCCACCTTTCGATTCATCGTAAGTGTTATATAGAGCGAGCGAATATACTGCAGTCATATATCCCTTCGTTAAGTTTAATATCCGATCTGTTGCGTGGTATAATTACATCGCAGATAGCAAGCGGGATCATCGAATTTCATATGGAGCCTTTTGTTGGATAATTCGTCGAATTACAATTGAAATGGGGTAAAAAACAGAGCGACTCCACAGTGTCTCATAGCTTGGATGTGGTCTGATTGAAAGGCTTTGATGCTGTGTGGTTATGAAAATACCCATCGCATTAAAGGAAATATTTGCTCGGGGGAGGGATTACTAAAGTGTTGCTTTTTATTGAGGAGACCTTTGTAACTTGCAGTAATAATCTTTAGGAAACAATTTCACGGAGTATCTGGGTAAGTTAACCTAAAATGCAAAGCGGGAGGGGAAAACAGTGCGATACTCTAAACAGCGCATTTTAAAGGGAGTCTCTTCCACTGAAGGGCCTTAGAGAGAAAAATTGGTTAATGTCTATCCAATTGACTTTTGAACATGATTCTTAGCAATTGCGTAGTTATATATAATATCGTAGAAAAATGTAACAATTGGGAAATTTTTGTAAGAAATGAAGAATGCTGAACGAAAATTACCGAATTATGGGAACCAGTTGACGATTCGCGTTTTTTGTGGATTTTTGCTTTGCGATGACTGTTTGTGTGTTGGCGAACTCTTGCCGAAACGATGTTTTCCTAGTGGATCATCGCAAGAATTCGGATTAGACGCATATTTTCGTTGTGAACTGCGCCCTTGGAATTGCAATGCATCGATGACAATCGAGAGGAATGCGGTCGGTGGTGAATTTGATCTGCAACGATCAGTCATCTTCTTTTTTCTGATCTTTTCAAACAAAACTGGTAGATGCTATATTGTGACAGAGTTTTTCAGCTCGCTTTTTCAAGTGCACGGACTGGATCGCCAACAAGCAGTGTTAGGCAGCTATATA
>JAARMF010000486.1:43991-86220 GCA_022844705.1 Toxascaris leonina | reverse complement strand
TTTTATGCATTTTATTCATTTTTATCTTGGAAGATCTCGACGAGCGATGAAGTGGGCAGTTTTTATTAGAGGGGAAGGATTATGGCTGGCTTCTTGAACAGTTTAGCTATATGCATTTCGGCCATAAAGCGTCGACTTAGGCCATCAAGCCCATCATGGCCACCATCCTCAGCGTACAGATGGGCCTTTTCTTCGAGTAGATTCGCNGCATTTCGGCCATAAAGCGTCGACTTAGGCCATCAAGCCCATCATGGCCACCATCCTCAGCGTACAGATGGGCCTTTTCTTCAAGTAGATTCGCCTACTGTTTTATCTACTGATCATACTGTTTTATCTTCTTGGTCACTAATTATGTAAGTAGAGGGTTGAGTTGCACTTCGTAGCCTTGTATTGGTTTTCATTCATCTGCTTGCTTTTGTTCCCATATTCAGCAGCAGTTGTGTACTAAGTACACATCCTACAATTGCTGACTTTGTTGTTAGATAACTGAAACAGAATAAGGCGTTAAAATTGTATTTTCGTCAATTTTTGGATTTGGCAATAGCTGACTGCTCATAGCACAACAACTGTTTGGTCGCAGCGACGTCTGACCGGTCTGGTGCATTTGATATGTTCTTTAAACGGAATATTCTCTTTTCCTTGTTTTTGCAATCTTGCTTTCCTCTGAAAAGACTGCGGCTGCATTATGATTGCTTCAGCCTTGAGCCTAATGATGTAGTACTTCGAACAACAAGTAGCAGTATATACCTCACTGTTTGAAGACCGAAAGTAATAACTTTGTAGGGAGTTGTTTTAAGACAGACAATTCTGAATGATTGTGGCTTATGGAAGTACGTTGCCGAGACGAAATATCTCGATGAACATGGTCAAGCAAACCTTTCAACTGTAAAATTTTGGAGAAAGCCGCCCGTTTCATACTGTTTTTGCGCTCGTAGGATTGGATTGGGAAGAGTAGGTGGGAGAAAATTACGTACTAGAATTTTCCGTCTTTGGTGCCAATTGGTTTATATCATCCTGTCGTTGCTGTTCAGCTGCCATCAGCATTTTCAGCGCTCGGGACCATGAGACAGACGTATATAATGACAGAAGTGCACGGAAACAATTTCGTGATGAGGTGATTGTTCGTTTTTTGTAATATTCACCAAAGTTTGTGATTTATTTGCCGAAAATGATGTGAATACTTCCCTTCTTAACGAAGGAATCGTGCGTTAACGTGCACACTTTTTTTAGATTGCAATGTGGTTTGACCAGTGAATGTGCGCAGTGGTGAACTGTTAACGGAATGATTAGTAATTCGGTTATCTAACGGAAGAGTATAAATTTCATGTCTCTGGTGCCAAATATTCCAAAAATGAGAAAGCAATTATTCAGACATCCGCCGACCTGGCAGACACTTTTTAATTTCCAACGAATTTTGAGCTCATTCTGGGCCGGTTTTTGATTCTCTAGTATTTAGTTATCTTCATTTCCATTTTTGTCCCTAAACTTTTTTGCCCACTCTTTCGTTATTTCTTTGCCTTTCATTTGTTTAGTTTTACTTTAGATGGATTCTACAGTCGACTGTATGTCTCTAATTGCCTCATACATGGGCAATGGGCTGTTTGATTCGTGGTCAGGTGCGCGGTCATCAAACTGTGGAAACCCTTTCGAGAAGCCTTCATCGAGTATAATAGAAAAAGCGAACGCTATCAGTACGAACCCATTCGAAAGGTCGTCTAGTGTGTCATCATCTACACGTAGTTCCTCAAAAGCTGGAATCACACCAACCGGTGTCACGAATGCGAAATCTACTAATCCGTTCGATGAGGAAGATGACGAGCCGACGTCGACGAATCCCTTCGGCAGTGGCTTCTAATCCATCATCTGCTTCGTTTGCCCAAACCCGCAGTTGATTAATTTGTAATGTCACACCTTTTANGCGAGGGGGGGAGGGGGGGGGGAGAGAGAGAAGTAGAAGGTTTATTAAAGCTTACTCTTTTCATTTGGCGTTAAGGGCAAGTGGCTGACGGTCGCCTAAGGCTTCTTATTCCCGCATACCGTTGGCAAATATAAGCTCAAAATGGCGTAATTTAACTTGTTTGAAGTAGAAAGTGCACCTCAGGTTGTGTGAAGGGATGCGTGCTATAAATTGGAGCACTTGGAAATGACCTATGGAATTATTTCTCCGTCGTTCTCTCGTTGTTTTCTCTGATGTGAAATAATTTGATCGTGAAATCGGCTCTTCAGAGCGGTTCTGCCGACTTTGATAAGGTTTTACCATTTTTACTCTTTTTTGCCTCATTTTTCATCATTGNNNTTGGAAATGACCTATGGAATTATTTCTCCGTCGTTCTCTCGTTGTTTTCTCTGATGTGAAATAATTTGATCGTGAAATCGGCTCTTCAGAGCGGTTCTGCCGACTTTGATAAGGTTTTACCATTTTTACTCTTTTTTGCCTCATTTTTCATCATTGTTCGTTTCATAATTACTGTTCAGATATGCGCCATTTTTTTTTTACAGATTTTTGCAACTTTCCACCCTCACAACTTAAAAATGATTTAAGATTCCCGGAAGTTTTAGTTTTTTAGTTGTTTTTTTTTCTTTCGAAACTGAAGCGCGAAGTTTCCCGACAACTTCCTAAAAGATATTAAAGTCTAGAGCCCGTCCTTAAAGAGAAGTCTAGAAGTAACTCTTCCTTCTGACATCTCTCTACTCCATCTTGAATATGATATTACTTAAAATTTATCGTATGTGTCGAATTCGAGCCATGCATTATTTCAGTCGCCATGTATTCGAAACACATGGTGTTTGTTACGACTTCACGACTCATTTCAACAAAAAAATGAACTTTTCCAAAAGTTAATTATGAGAATATTTTGAGGCATGTTTTTGGCATCGATCGAATTCTTTCTGCCGTTACACGCTAATTGTGACGATCACATTTTCATTTATTTGCATTTTTGTTCAGCTGTAATATATTTATTATCTCTCCTCATGTATTGTCTTCAACGAATAGCGATTCACTCAGTATAAGCGCATATTTGCGAACAGTTGTTGGCATTCTTGCAGATGACTTTAAAAGTTTATTTGTTTGACGCGATTATGAGTTCGTCCATGTGCAAAAAAGATATTGATAACCGTTGTCTAATGACTGATGAAAGCGTTATCCATAGACGGGTACGAACTCGTATATCGGGTGAAGGCCGTACCAATGAGCTGCTAAGAAGGCTTCCACTGCCATTAATTTTTGCTTAGTTTTTGTTAGCCATAGTGTAGCTCGTTAGATGAGCGTATAATGTCAACACTCAGAATAGAACGGCATATTAGCTAGGCAGGACGCTATACAGACTTTGATATTTTGGGTGGTTTTGCGTATAAGAAATCTTGATATTTTGATATTAAAGAGGTATATTTATGGCACTGTAGATTTATGGACGGCTACTTTTTGAGATCGCAGAGATACAATGAGGCCATTATTCTTATCAAAACTGAGGAAATATTTAAGTGAAGTGGATGTCAGATATGGAAGTTGTAGAAACCGCAACCAAATATGAAAGAAACAAAGGAGGGTAATAAGGAATGGGGATGTATTGTTTGTTGTAAGACGAAAGTAATGTTCCGGATCATCGAATGTTGAGAAGAACTGAATGTCGAAGATTGATTGGCGTTATTATATGAGGTGCGGAGGTAATTCTTTATGGAAATTTTGTAGCATTTTATAAAAATTTTTAGTCATCATTCGAGGCTTCGATTCTTTATCAGTGCCGAGGCCATCACACGCCCACTGTTGGTGACTAGAGATGGAAGGAAGAGATTTTCCTGCTCTACCTAGATTCCTTGATTATCAGTGTACGCTAATGAAACGGTGGATGTTGCATCAAATGAACATCCGCTCTGCGAGTACAGTGGAGGCCGTACCTCGATGAGCCGTTTATGTTCTATATATAGGGAAAAAAAGATAGTTCGTCTCGAGAACAACTGCGTCATTCGTCGTCAAGTTTGTGACCGATGCTTCCACATTATGCTCGGATGCTCTGCTAAAAGCCAGAAAAGGGGTAAATTTTTGTGAGTGATATACCTTCAGATGCAATCAGAAATGCTCAACTTAGGTGAAGGGCTATTCCGGCAGTGGGAATTTCTGCTCCACCACCTGTTTGCGCTTGTCGAGAGGGCATCCTTTTACATTTCAAGGATGTTGTTTACAATTTATGCAGTTGAATCGTAGCCTTTGCAAAGATCGTATGGATCGTGCCATTCATCTTCGCTACCACAGTATCTTTCTAAAAAACGAAATCTTGTCACTTCCTTGTGAGTAGCTTTTGGTGCAGATACGGTGTGTGGCGAGATTTCGATGGTAAAGTTGGTGACACGATATATGCATATTTTGATTTATTGAATGCTACAGTCATAATTAAAAAATCAATAGAAGTCAATGAGCAATAGCTCCAGTCTCGTAGGCAGCCTTTGGGCGTCCTTTTGACTTTTTGAGCAGCTCCGGGCTGATTTTCAGCTGTTTCGGCTGTTCCCATGGGAATTCTTCGTGACCAAAATGTCCGTTCTCGGCGGTCACTTGATACACTGGCCGTTTTAGATCCAATTCTCTGAAAAAACACATGCACAAATTAGATTTGTTGAATTTGAATTTGGCTAAATTTGGAAATTCTGATGTGATGAAATTTCAATAGTGGAATAGTGTTAGGGCTGTTCAGTAGTGTGCATCTGCAGCCAATAAGCTGTACAATCTAAGAAAAAAAAACGAACCTTATGATCATTCCAGGCCTGAGGTCAAAGTTGTCGTTGACAATCTGAAGCAGCTCATGTTCTTCAAGTGCCGATGTGCCAAACGAGAAGACCATCACCGATAGTGGCTTAGCAATTCCAATCGCATAGGATACCTGTGATTAATTCCAATAAACTACATGTGTTTCATTTCTATGATCGTTGATAATCTTTGAGCCTAGAATACTAATCATATATGGTGGATAAGTGTGGAAGTGCTTATTGACACTAAACAGGGATTGACGGAATTGCCTAAATAATTGTTTACAAGCAAGCCGACCTGTACGAGACAACGTCGACAAACTTTCGCCTTCACGAGACTTTTCGCAACCCATCTTGCCGCATAAGCTGCAGATCTATCGACTTTTGTGGGATCTTTTCCTGAGAACGCTCCACCTGTAATAAATTCCTTTTAGTTTCGAAGGAAAGATATTTACGTCTTAAATGTTTTAAATGAAAGTTACAATTAGGAATGGGTGGAGAAGGATGTTCCACTTCATTCAAACTTAGTATTGTGCCCCAATATAGTTTCATATTTTTTGCGCTTGTCGTTGATGAATACATGATGGTGACAGAATCTTCTCGATAATGGTCAAGGGCGTACAATGATTTTGTCATGAAAAACGGAAGTATTGTTTTCTCAGATATCCTTAAAATGTGTCATTCAAAACGAATTTTCTCGACTTAAATTGAACGTCAGCTGGTGATAGTGACGCAATGAATTCCCATCTTACTTCCCGTATACCTCAAAAATACTGATCGAAAGAAGAAAACCAATTGAAATGAACAGCACAGTTTCAACATATTATCGCCAAGCATACAATGGGACAACACTAAAAAACTTTGTTTACGAAGTTTTATCGACCTTTTAGGAATGAGTCATCGCGATAGCATTTCTTCAAAAAAATTCTCCTACATACCTCCATGAGCTCCCCAACCGCCATAGGTATCGACGATGATCTTGCGCCCCGTGAGACCTGCATCGCCCATCGGGCCACCTGTGATGAAGCTTCCGCACGGATTCAGATGGAAAATGGTGTTCTCATCCATGATATCTGCTGGGATGACGAACTTTACGACCTTTTCCATGAGTTCTTTCCTTAATGTCTCCATTGTAATTTCAGGATTGTGCTGCGTTGATAGAACCACCGTATGTACACGTCTGGGTATACAAGCGCCACCGTCAAACGTATACTCAATTGTCACCTGGAAGTAAAGTCAAATTGGCATTGGTTTCTTCAAAATATAAATTGAAAGCGGCAAAGAGAAGATAGCTAATATAAAGCAAAATCGCCTACCAATATGCAGTGCCTAGATAGACCGTTACGGATTGTGAAAGTCGTTTCCTAATTTAGGATTTTTTTTTAAGTTCACCTAAAGCTTTATCTTCATGAATTGTTACTGCTGTATGGGGAAGGACGACTTCAATGCAAACACATGCAGTAGATGAAGTAATTTTTGTGTCAATTCTCCAGTGCAACGTTGCAAGTCTATTTGCGACTGTCGGCAAAATCTATCGGCAAAAAACGTTGACTTTCGGTAAAAACTTTTTTTGTTCAGAAATCTTCGCAAGACCCTGCTGGCATATACACCTGAAGGATAGCCTAGAGTATTGTAGGCATTAATATATGTCCTAATATTTTTCCGTTTAGAGAAAGCGATTATCATATTTAGCAAAAGTATTTCATAACATTTCATAACACAGTATTTCATAGCACAGTTATTTCAGTAGTTCTTGAAACCAGCGAGTGCTATGTCGATGCTTTTTGAGCACACATTTCTAAATTCATCAGGTGTTGGCATTTTTGATATGNGTATTTCATAACATTTCATAACACAGTATTTCATAGCACAGTTCGTTAGTTACACTTTCCTAGCTATCAGATTACACTTTATCAGTGGCTTAGCTTCAAGCGACGAATGTTTCAAAATGCTTACTCCTTACCTGTGACTTTGAATCTGGGCGAACCCACGGAAGAGTGCCGTCTCGTCGTAACTTATGTAGTCTTGCATTGAGCTTATGAGCTAGTAGCAGTGTCATTGGCATGGCTTCCACTGTTTCGTCGGTTGCGTAGCCGAACATCAAACCCTGTAGTTCTCTGTCTTCAACGCTTTTCGTTTTGATGGAACAACACAAATTGCTTTTGTTGTAAAATTTGTTTTACCGAGAATATTGCTGTCACATTTGCAAAGACAATCTATCTCGATTCATCTTACGATAAGGGTGGTAGTTTCTATTTTATGCTTTGTAGCTATGGACCATTTCGAAAAAAAATTTTCATCACCTATCAAGGCGCAATGCTTTTCAGAATTTAACGCGCTATATCCCACTTCTATTAGCAGCTGCAGAAGTAAAAAGTCGTTGAAATTTTATTCAACCAACGAGTATTTCAGTAGTGCAGCTGACGTTCCGAAAGACAACAATGGTAATAGGAGGAATTTCTGAAAAAAAAAAACTTTTCCACTCATGATTTGCACAGGAATATTTTTCGAGTGAAGTGTACGTTATGATTCAAAAATTACTCACTGCCCNCCCCCCCCCCCCCCTCCCCACCACCCAATTAGCATTTTTGGATCGCTCTTTCAAAAACTGTTGATCGTTGAATGCCACAAATATGTGACCCTTCACGAACTTTCATGCCGCATTTCAAACGACAACGTATTCTTTCACTCATCTCATCTAAAAGTGGAGTACTGTGCATCTAGGTCTTACGGACTATAAAATAGCAGTACAAAAATCTTCTTTATGATACAGCGTAATTATTTCCGCTCAACACTCACTTCTGTTACTATTAAGTAGAATTATGCAAGGGCTTTCTTAGATAGCTAAGATTTCTTCAATTTTGCTCATTTGGTTGGGTAGTTGCACGTCCTTATTGTTAGTATATTCTAGTCTCTTTTATTATTTACAGAAGAAGAGAATAAAGCTGTTTTGTTGTCGTTAAGTTGGCAAAAAACATGCCACGCTTTGAAATAAACGATCAGTAAACATATAACAGCGATGTCTTCTGCATCGCACCCTTAAAAATGTGTCTTCGATTAGAGTAAGAATGATGGTTTTTTGAGATCTAGCAGTTGCTAGATTTTTCTTGAGTGCAGTTTGCTCTGATAAAGCTTATGTTTGTGTTTGCAACTGAAATTGCAATAAATGATGGATGGCGAGTGAAGTTTTGAACAACAAAGATGTGTGCCACGCTTTCTATACTGATAAAGAGCTTATCAGTCCACAAACTTTTTTGATATTGGACATCAGCAAGAGTCACGTTCATCTGCGAATAAATTTGCGACAAAAATCAGTTCATTTGTTGAGTCGGAAAATGTTATATCAACACACCCTCAGTCTATGAGATATGTCTTTGTAGGGAGGAAAGATGTATGTGAAACGAGAAAAGATTTATGCCAGTCCAGTACAGTAATTTCTTGGTTGTGACGTCATGATAGTACTGATATCGTTTAACACTGGCAATTTGCACGTGGATGAACATCAGTTGTCATGTGGTCTTCACATGGACCTGTGTGTATTTAAACTGCCATATCATCAATCACCCTATCAACGGTGAGTATGTTTCACGCATCCAAACGCGCTGAACTATTCACTGTTTTTCTGAACTCTGTATAAGACGTCGCATCTAAAGTAAGAATTAATTAGTGGAATAGATAAAAAAGAATGCTTATGCCTAGAAAATTGGTATTCACTAAGATCGGTTCCCTTCATGCATGTTCGTTCTCTCTTGAATGATTTTCTTGTACTCTGAGCTATTAGAGTTATCAAAGATAACTGCTTTCATAACGGAACTCCCTCGTGTTTTCGTTGCAGATAAAATCGCGGCAAGGTATTTACCGCAACTACTGGTCAAAAATTTGCGTCCAGCACTGCTCTGCGATTATTCATTGCCCTCTAAAGCTATCGTGACCGGAAGAAGAACGATTAGAAAGGTTTGCGAGAACAGAGGCACCCTCTGTTCGTCCTTCCTGCCGCCTACTCCTCCTGCACCGCTCACTTCTCCCCTATTTAGATTCACCAGTATAGGAGCGATAACCTATCCTGTAATTTGTCCACGAATGCAAACTAAAAATTTCGGTTCTGCGTGCCATATTTCGTGCATGATTTTGTGTATCCTTTAGCCTGAATTCTATCGAAGTTTTAAGCATGCGAAACGACAGAGCAACATTTGACTTTATATGTAAATGTGTTATCCACTTGTGCTTGCTTTACGCTTGCAAGGAAAGTTAGAGGGGAAATGAAAGAGAATCATTTTAACGAAAAGGACAGGAAGACTTTTGATGTTAGAGAGGGCCGTCTCCGTTCCTCCCCTCACACGTAGAAGGGAGGGAGAAGGGCAAACGGAGCAGGGTATATGCAGGTTCTTATGTTCGTAGGTTGATAGTTGGTCACTTAAACTGTATTAAGCAATACATATTGCTCTCAGACTTATTTTGCAGAAAACACTAGATTGATGAGGGTCCAAGTCGGGCTCTTACTCGATAGCCGGTTAGGAAGGCAGCAGAGCAAAACCGAGCAACCGAAACCATTATCAGAAAAGTGAAGTCAGGCCTAATTTAACTGTATAGCGATTTCTTCATAGGATGCGAGACTCTAGATGTAATTGGAGCCCATAATAAAGGATACCTTGAAGGCATTCTAACAGAGTGTTCATTTGTTTCCATTTTCAAAGAGGGTTGCTGCAAAATTGAGGGTCTTCCGAGGATTTTCTAGAAGGAAGTTTGATGGTGAGAACCTGATCGCCTGCCCCAATGTTCTCTTCGTCTTTGTCTTTGTGAACACCGGCCGCGATTTCGGGTGACTGTTGTTCGAGCGCGACCAACACGTTGCACGTTTTGTAGTCGAACCCTTTAAATGACGTTACGTACACATTAGGTCAACAACACAAATCGCGAATACGGAAGTGAGCTCTACGAAATGATCTATTAAAAGAGGAACTCCGCAATCGAATCGCATCGCAAAATGGAATGCTTGCTATTGTTCGCTTTGTGAATGTTGCCTTCGTTGTAAAAGAGAATATTTAGTGACGAAACGCATAACGCAAACATAAACCTCTTCTAAGTACATTATAGGTCAATAATACAATAAAATACAATGCGGCACATCAGCAATCCTAGAATATAACAAGGTAGACTACAGTACGTTATGATGCGGCATACAACAGTATGTGATACATCAAATGCGAAAAGGCATCTCACCTTTATCTGAACTGTCGTATCCAATCCTTTTGACGACGTTGCGTACCAGTGACTGGTAGTCGACAGTAGCCTTTGAGGTGATCTCACCACATATCATGACCATACCCGTTTTGGTCACTGTTTCTGGAACGAAAGTGACCAGTTGGATAGGACAATCCCGCAACTGTGATGCTACTCTATAAATGCTTTCAGTCTGTTGCGTAACGCCTCAGTTTTGTGTGCTGAAGATTGTTTATTCTTTGGCGTGAATTTATTACTGCGTAATCTGTTATCAAAATAATGCAAGAGTTCAACAGTAATTTTTGTGATATAATGACTAGCGTGAAATGCTCTAATATTAGAGATTGCAAAGCAGATGTCAGTCGCCTACCGCAGGCAACTTTCGCTTCGGGATCCTGTGCGAGGTGAGCATCCAATACTGCATCTGAAATCTGAAAACGGATTCATTATCTATGCAGCACAACGCATAATTTTTTACATTCTTATCAAGGGTCACGCTTTTGCAGTCACCGCGAACGCATCGTGACAGCACCGATTTTTGATCACTATGCGTCACTGACGTTGAAAACAGCAGAATGGAAATCAGCGAACAAACTGTTTCTGCTCGGCTAATCGCTCTTCCTGTGTTTTTCAATTACCTTCCATCAATACGCATACCTTTATATTGTTTAGCCCTAGCCTATTTTTTTGGAATCCTTTTATGGTTCTGAAAAGTCTTCCAATTTTTTCTATGTTGACAAAGAAATGAGTCAAACATTCTAGTTGTTATAACATCAGCATTAATAAAAGCTGGGTCGAAGTTTACAGGAATCGAATTTCACCCAAGGCTTACTGATGAAGATTCCACGAAGGTTGATTCGTATACATTGAATTACATAACAGAAAGTGCTCGACCTGATCACACATTTTGTCGGGATGGCCTTCCGAAACCGACTCGGATGTGAAAAGGAACACTTCCGATGGTCCAGGTTCCCTTCGTAAGACGGGCATATTTACCGAGGTCGTCAAATGAATTGTCCGGTTGTCGTCAACGTCCACCGAAGTGACTGTCGCTACGGGCAATCGCTCAAATATAGCGTGTTTTCGGGGCGTGGCTTATGCGGCCAACCATCGAAGAACTTTTACGGTCTGTGCTGATATAGTCGTCCTTGCTTGGTGGCGTCTGGCGTCTTATCAGTATCCAGTGTGTTCACTTGCTATAGCGGAATGAAATTGCTTACACGCCGGAACGCTTGAATAGCGAACAAGGTGAAGTTAACTACCGTCACCGTTTTCGTAGAATCAGACATCTCAGATTAATGCAACCCTCATCTCCTTTCTTAGCCCAAACACCTATCAAACAATCGCTACAGCTTTTTGTTCGGAAAACGATGATTTGATGGATTTACGTTGAAAATGAGTGACATGGAACTAGATCTGCCCTAAAAAACAAGGGGACAACTTTCGGAAAGCAGCAATAATTCATCGGCAAAATTTAGAAGTTCAATTTCGACGTTGAATCCCCTACTCGAGAAACTCCATTCGTTTCGTCAACGATCTAACTTATAAAAGTGACGTTTGAGTCCTTTCATTTGGCTGAAAACAAAAAAATCATATCAATTTAATGTAATATCAATAAGTTTATGCATTTGTGACAGATATTATGGCTCATATCTCGCGACTGATTGCAGACAACGTAGAGAAGGGTTGGCAGGTAAATAGAAGGTAGGGATGTTGTATGCAGAATTGCTTGGGAGAAAACTTATGGGTTTACGCACTTATAAATATGGAGAGGCAGCAGCTACGTTGAAATTTTACAGACGCAGAATCAAAGAAGCCTCAAAAATGGTATTCAAGTCGACCGGAAACAAGCGTATAAGTTCGAATAAACGCTGAAACACCAGCGAAAAATTAGTGTTCGAAGAATGGTTTATTTAGGAAGGCGCTCAAGGCCGGGAACTCCGTCGAAAAAAATTGTGAATTCTCACCTCAAATCAGCGAAACGTCGCAGATAATTGATCTTTTCTCGAGAGCAATTGTGAGCTGCCTATATAGTCAACGCTTAATGAGCTAGTGAGATCAACGATTCATTGATGCGTAAATGTGGAATTCATTGCTTTTCAGCTTATTTGAATGTTATCGTGAACATTGAAGACAACTGAACGAACAATGTTAATAAGCAGGTTAACGCGTTCATCAAATGCAATCGCTCTCTAATATTGCATCATTCATTTTCTTCGAGTGCGCTCACTGGTTAGTCGGCTTGTTCTCACGCGTCACTCGTTGTTTCCTTATACGCAGTGGAAAAGAGTGCTTTGAACTTTTTCTTAAGTGAGAAGAAACGATGATTGTCTAAACAATTATGGACCACCTACATTGCCCTAAATTTCGTCTGTTTTATATTTTGTGTACCGTTATCAAAGAAGCGCATAAGATGTTTATTTGTGTATAGGAAGTGATTTCGATTTTACAATCGCAATGGAATTCACTAAAAACAAATCGGCCATCATTATTGTGGTTGAGATTATATTGTTTATGAATTGCTTCATCAAACAAGCATATACTATGCTCGCATTTAAATAATAAATCAAAACTTTGAGTGTGATGGATTGTTGTTTAAGTGTTCCGATGAAATATGTGCTCAATTTAAATGAGATCAGCACTTTGTGGGCTAAACGATAAGAATCGTAAAAGTTTTTATGATACTTCTTTCCTCTTCATTAATTAATAAAAGCACTAACGGGTTAGTGACTAATTTGAATAAGAAGATGCATCCGTTTTGCATAAAGGTGCAGAAATAAAGAGATTTTCAGAGATTGTAAACGATTAATTGAAGCATACGTTTGGTGATACTCTTACGGGAAGATTATGAAATCGTTTTACGAATTTTTTGTAAGGAGGTGCATGTTGAGGTAGACTACTTTAGTTGGAGAAGAGACACCATAGCTCTTCTATGAACATTTCCAGGCTGCTCCTACAAAACGTTAGTAGTGGAAGAGCCCTTCTTCAGAGGGAGAAAAGTGGCAGTGTATTTTTCCTCGTTTTAAGATGTCCAGAGATGAAATCTATATATATATATATATATATATATATATATATATATATTGTTGAGAATTTGGCAGCTGAGAAATTCTCATTTCGATCGAAGAGAAAGGCGATTTCTGGCAGCTTATCAGCGTCGGCTTTTTATTAATTTATCGATTTGATTTGTTGGTGAAAACGACGCTGATGGGAATACTCTCCTCATTTGCTATCACAACAGGTTCATACTATCTAAAATTAAAAAATGAACACCTGCACGTGAAATCGGCACAGCCAATAACAGGGGAAATTATGCAACAAAGAAAAAACGAGAAATGCACTTCACTCGCAAGTGCAGTGGCCATGCATAAAGCTCCGTGTCCATTCAGGACCCGAAAGATTTTTGAGGACCTCGAAGTTCAGCGATCCCCGAAGTGGATGGTTACTGAATTCGAAGGTCTCCAATGTCTGGTAGATCCGGATTCAAGTGTCATTGGAAGATTTAAAGGTCTAAAATTGCAGAGAATGGCTAGGACAAACATTAGACGGCACGATTAAACGGCACCATACTTTTTGCGTATAACCTATGATGCAATCTAGATTCCCTATCCGCTTTTTTTCGAGCTGACAAGCATATATGGTTTTGGTATTGTGTGGCTCAAAAGCACTTGGACACAACTCTATTGTTGTATATTACCATCCTACCCCCCTTAACTGTTATCGAGAAATCTCAAAGAAGGTGGAAAATGAGAAGGAAAAGAAGAGGAAAGTTCTACATTCATATAGAACAGAGAAAGCGGCACGAAAATGCTGATATGGATAAAAATGAAATTGAATTCATGAGTGGACTATCGAAGAACATAGTGTACGTCAACAGACATAAAATTTGTTGATATCTTTATGTGCAAGAAACGATCTTGTATAGTATGAGGAGATTAATGCCAAATTACATTGTTTAATGAAGTGGTGTTGTTACTCCAAAAGCAATATTCGTAACGCCATCTTTCTTATACGCGCATTCTTTGCGGTCATTGCAATTGGTTAAGATGGACTGCGGAAGTACAAGTTGTTAAAATCTTGAATTTTACGAATCAAATTCGTTGACGTAAAAACCGCTATCCTGAAACTGTTACTGCCCAAGAGTGTTGCCGATGAAGGACCACAAATGCTAGGAATCAGCCACCAGTCAAAATTCGTTGATAATCGAATCGATTAACGTGCAGTACATTTGGAATGCGGTTCTGTTAGTGCTGCAAGTTCCTCAACAGTCTTCTGAATTAAAATCTAAATCAACTGGTATACTAGTCAGCTGATTCCCTAAATGCCGCAAATGACCGTTAATGGCGAGATCTAGTGTTAAGGGTTGCGAAACAATAATCTACGAAAATACATTTAACAGTACGAATACGTTCTGCAATCGAAACCGATCAGTATTTCATGTCGGATAACACCAAAGCCCATTAACAATGCAGTTTATTCATGCGAAGACGCAGTAATATGCTGATTTGCTTGTGGGCATGAGTGAAAATGGGAAGGAGACCATTAGTTTTCTATATCTCCGGAGGCCGGTATACAATGCTAGGAACTACTGTCAGATTGTACTTCGTAGGCAGTCTTAGCACAACTCCAAGAAGCACCATTGAACTAATTACGTCACCATTTCCAGGTTGGAAAAATCCACAAAAGCTTTTAGAGTACGAGTTGCTGACTTCGAAATCTATCAATCGCTGAATCCGTTCATATCAAATATCCCACCTAGTGATGCCACTCTACCAAAATTTTCAGCGCAATACTGTGCTTATAATTCTCCCTCAAAAATGGTGCAATATTGTACTTCTAACACATTTGCAAATACCTACTCTACTGTACCTAACTTGGGTTTGTCTTGATATACATGAATAGGAGAGAAAGATTATTTGTGAGTAGAACTAGCAAATGTTGTCAGAAAAGTGAGACCATTGACTGAAAAGACTTGAAAAATCATCGAAATAGCTCTGAAATAAATCGTCATTTCCTTCTTCAAAAGCAGAATGGATGCAGCTATCGATAGGCTGAGATCGCTGAGGAAGATGGTTAACGCGTATTCTGCGCCCATCGAAACCGCGGGAAGTATCTTCTGATCAACCAGACAGCCACACCACATTTTCACAACGTAGACGATTCACAGTCGGAGAGGAGTTTGTTTCTGGAAAAACACAGAGAGAATATAGGAAGACAATCAAACATCACAGGTTGACATCAAAAACAACCGGAACAGCGATGTCTTTCGAACCTTAATGGGTCATGCCCACATGAAATAAAACAGTTCGGGAGTGCACCACACAATAAGAAAGTAAGAGCTTATGCGAATCACACTTCTTTGCAGAGAGAGGAGAACAGGAGGTTCCCTCCTATCTCTTTAGCACTTGCTTTTTCTGCACCGATATATTTACATTTCCGTCAACTTTTAGAAATGTTCTATGAGGTAGCATTTTTATTAACCGTTCAAATTGAATTCAAGTCCGACCTTGCATGGAGCCGTTCAGCCGCTGGCCTTGCTATTCTGAACTCAAGTATTGAGTATGACCATTATCAGTCCATCGATCTCAAAACAACACCAGGCTGCCTCTAGACCATCTGGTAGCACCAGCTGCGATGTATGAGCTATGGAGCTCGGCCTTCTTGGAAATCGCATATCGAGCTTAATTCTTCCACCCTCTTCTCGAAATTATCGATTCATCTCCATCGGATTCAAAAATATCACCGTCGGAGCGGAAAGATGCACGGTCATTCTAGTAGCATGACCTGCTTATTGCAGTTACCACTTTACAGTCTATCTCCCTTGTTTCAGCATGCAGTCATTTGAACTCATTTCCAAAAGCACACGCCTGATGACCCTGCTTACCACCGTATTTCGATGGCTCATCGATGCCCATGCTATCCAGGATCTCATAACGGCCTTTTTCAATCGCTTGCGCAACATGACGTCCATGTAATTTCTTCAAACCCTGAAACGCATTTTTGGTGGATCCATCTCCAAATTAATGGATCGTTGCAACTACGGATGAACGATCTTCCGCTCTTGGTGTCAGTAGTGACAGACGCTCCAGCCGACGCTTACACTTCTACTGCAATCCTCTTCTTGATCTTTCTCAATGCTCTGTCTAGAAGACAGCAAAAGGCGTACTCGGGAACTTGGGAGGACAGATCGCGAACTCAACATACCCGGGAAGTACTCAGTTGAAAAAATGTGCTTACATATGTATTCGGAAGAGCCAGCAGCTTTTAGAGAGGTTTCGCACCGTTTTCTTTCTGCATTCTCCTTAGCTCACTCAAATGAACTTCCCCCGCAACTCTCCGAGCGTTGTTAGTGGCGCATTCCTCTCCATCGACCGTTTTTGATTATCGAACACTTTCATCAGTTGAGTATATTCACATTCATGTCGTATTCAGTCCTACTAGATCACGGCGACTACATCTCGAACACTTATAGCCTTGGGCAATCACTTCATAAAATTGCCACACAGGGTGAGATACACTACGATATTCGCCCCTCTTTTCCGCAGCTGGAGGAAGTAACTTCGAACAACTGTGATGTCAGTATCAGCGGACAAATGTCATTAGCTGAACTTTCACTTGTTTCTCATACAGCCGCGAATGATTTTCTACAGGTCGGATTTTCTAGACGGTCTTCATTAAATGCGTTTTTAAAAACAAGAACTCATTTGCTCGTATCACACCGGATGGAATAATAAAATATTTTCGCATAAATCTCTCATAACAGATGAAACCATAAAACTGAAAGAATGAAAGAGAAAACTGACTCTTAAGAATTATCTGAGCCACAAGAAACACAAGCATAAAATTTGAGCCCTCCTACTCACCTCTGCTGACTTCGTTGGATATATAAAATAGAAATTCCAGCCCTAATTTTTCATATAAACAGTTTGTCCCTCACAGTAAACCGTATTGTCACTTCGGGATCGGACGCTCAAACTTGAAACTGTAAATGCGCAGTAGCACTCCTGCCAATCTTTTCAGCTAACGTACATTTCAAGTACAAGTACATTGAAAAAAGCGGTACGACGTGCTTGTTTCTTCCCGAAACTCGGTACACTGATGTCCGCCTACCGCCTCCCGGAAATCAGGCTGTACTGGGCTTATATTCTACTTGCGAATTTTAACTTGGTGCAACACCGTACTACAGCTGGTATCAGTATAAGTACGGTACAAAAGATACAGTACTTCTTGATACAATGGCTTCAATAATCCCACCCAAACGGGACTGATTAGTCAAACATCTCAATTCCTGAAGACTGAAGTCGCAACCGAACGCTTAGCAAACCTTGTAGTCAAATCGAGATGTAACCAAGTTCACGAGAATCACGCAAGAACGCAAAATTTAGCCTCAGCTTTTGATTGAAAATCGCACAATATTGGATTGCCTTGAGAAACTTGTAAAGGCCTTCTCCGTGCCCAACTCGGCTAAAATGAGTTCGTTGATGCTTCAATTCAGCTATCTAAACCTATCAAACTTATCAATCATTACATGCACATGCCAGCGTAAAAACGTGCCAGAAGTTTCATAGCAAATGCATATCCCCTCCATACTTCACTTCCTCTGGCTTGGTTCCCCGTCCCAAGTTCGCTCTCATGACGCTTGCCACAGAACCACCAATATAACTGCATGCGCCCCCCGCCTACCAACCCACCAACCACTCACCAGCACAAAAAGCAAGCGTTTAACAAATCAAGAAATTAAGCAAGCTACCCGGCCACCTCCCTCACTACGCTCTTCTCCGTTCCCCTCTTCTCTTGTTTTGTCCTCAGCAATATAAATGACAACACCCCACCAGGCAAAGCCACTGTCAACTCTGCAAGACCACGTTCGCAGCACCACATTTTTTGGCTGCTCTCCCTGGTGCATTCAATTAACAAATAAAGTAGCTTTAAACAAGTTTCCTTTATTGTCTTCATGCATTGAAGTGCAAAAAAACAAGGCAATTCGGGAAAAGTTGGGCCAAGTTCGCGGACTCAGAGATGATGAAACACAAAACACGTCGAGCAATCCATAGAATTTCCTATTCAAATAAATTAAGCATACAGAAGACATACAGCAACAGGTAACCCGAACAAAACAAGGAACAACGCATCAGCAAACAACAACACAGACACGAGATGAAGAACGGCAAGAGGAGAGCACACGTACCCGGGGCTGTCATCGCTTTGAGTACCTCTCACCTACTCCCAGTATCATCCTGCACCTCCACCCCGACAAACAACACATCGCGATGTTCTGATGCAGCCCCCGAGCCCAATGCACCCTTCGTTTAGCACCGTGGGAGGGGAGCTTAAAGCTCAGTGTGGCCCTCTTCCTCTTCGCCTTCAGCCTCGGCAGCAGCCTTCTCTGTGTCCGACAATCCAGCGCCTTCTTTGCCGCCGCTCTCAAGGAATTTCGTAAAGCCTTCTAGCGTTCGCTCACCAGTATAATCAACAATCTGCAAAACAAAATGAGTTTCACTCATACAACCGAACGTAATAGCGCTCATTTACCGTCGTAGCGTCTTCTGAAAAATGAACAGCTGCAGTTAATATGCCACAGGTACAAACCTCCTTAAAATGAGAATTTTTCGCTCCCAGCTCCTTGAAACCCTACAGAGAACTTTTCGAAACCAGTAAAGAATTTTCCTCCGCCAGTAAAGGCAACAGCGACCATAGCGCCGCACGCAAATGTTTGTCAAGTATTACCTAAGAGGTTGGCTGAAACCTCCTCACCACGTAAACCCTAACGACCACACTTCAGCAATTGGAATTGGCCAGACTGCAAGGTATTACTAGATGCTAAACGAAACTACGAACTCTACTAAAAACACCTTACAAACAGCACCTTCAAGTGCGAAGTGTACGATAGTAAAAGAAAACTGAAACTCATCTCGTTATGTTATCAAGAACGTTACAAGATGTTTAAAGCGGATCAGAAAACAGCACAACCGAAAGAAACTACTGGATGTGTACCTTATTGGAGTTGGCTGGGAAGAATTTGATTGTCGGGAATGACTGGATTTTCACATCTTCGACCTCATTTGCTGTTGCGTCCATCTTAGCAATAATGATATTTTCGTGATCCTTGTATTTCTCGCCGAGTTTATCCCAAGTTGGTGCTAGCTGCTTACAGTGACCGCACCACGGTGCATCTTAAAAACCATCGTGCCTTTAGTGAATGCACAAATTTCAACATTTCTACATTAAGCCTTTCATGAGTATTATACGATACTTTCTATAGAGATGACACCATTACCTACCTCCACGTTATGAGCCAAAATGGGATGCTAAGGGAACAATTAGGAAATCTGCATGCAGATGGCAAAAAAAAAAAATTGCACAACTCCTCAAAGTCGAAATAACGCGAATTCAACGCAACGTGGTCAGGAATGGAGTAAGACTTGTCCCACGGCGACAAAAACATGCATAACACCGTTAACGTCCGTCATACTAAGCTCTCAATTAATACGCCAAACTCGTCGGTGACTGCAAGCGCTGTTTCCATATTGATGCATCTATGATCTACCCATATCAATTACGTGCTGTGGTGATAACAGACGGCACAGTTGTTTCAGTGCTGCTGCAACGCCGCTGAACCTGTGACATAGAAAAACCACTTCTTTGTCTGGCAAACTTTTGCAGCACTTACGGGAGTAAACGTATAAGTATTGGTTAAGTTCGTCAACTAAGAGAGCTACTCCTGAAAAGCGAACGTGGGACGTGCTTGAAAGCAAAGAAAAAAAAACCTCGAGGTGAGTGATTCAAAAAAGACAAAAAAGAAAACATGAACGACTTCCCTACCGACTGAGCTATCACAATCGCAAGCGAGGCATTATAAAAGTAATGGTGAACAGCAAAGCCTGTTGTGGCAGTAGCTAAAGTCTTTGAGAGAAATAAAAACGCCAAGCTGCAATAGGCAAACTTAGTACAAAAAACGTCATTGGTTTAAAGAGGGTCATCACTGGATTATAAGTTAAAGTTTCAATTAAAAAAGCAACTACAATATTGAAGTCAAAACAAGAACGACGCCTGATATTCTGCCAATTAATCAATGAAATCAGCGACGCACAGATATTAGCATCCAGACTGCACAAACCGCTCTTTGTTCAAGACGATCGCGTAAAACAAAACAGCGCATTTCAAGGCACACTTCGACAACACGACGACTAAAAAACGCCAAAGAAGGCTTACAGAATTCAACGAGCACGTTCTTCTTGGTGTCCCTTGCAACCTTGTCGAAATTCTTGCCGACTAGCACCTTGACCGGATTTTTGTCCCAGTCTTCTGGAATTTCTTCGCTCATCAAATGCGGCTTCAACTTTCCGTCTAAGTACGCGTGCGTAAATGAAATGATGTTCTCAGTCGTAATTTCTGCGAAGTCTGGCTTGAACTTCGTCATATCTTCTTCAAGGCTAATCAAACGCAACGCTGGCAGATCTTCCTTCTTCAAACCGAAGAACTCCATTATACGTGCATTATCTTCAATGTCGGTGTTGATGTACACAAAGAGAAGCTGAAAAGGAAAAAAATCGATTGAATGGCAAATCGACACCGAACACGGAAATACTTGGATAACACAGAGGTGGGAGAAAATTCGGACACGGTACAACCTAGACGCCATGTCCAGCTCACAATTCTGAGCTGATATTGTTGTGTTTGCCCATAGGACCAGTGTCAGAAGTTTGGACAGAGGCGGAATTTTCGTTGGCGCCATAACAGTTAGTTTCCATAGACACATCTCTGGGCCTTGGCTCGACAATACTCGTGCGCTATTTCGAACCTCGTTCCTTCGAAAGACTGGCAAACTGATCGCAATACTAACTTTACACAGCCTTTTCCAACAACCTCCCATTACGAAACCAGCTATGTTCTCATCCAGATTTTATATATACACTAGCGAACTGTGAAGAACAAGTTCAAAACATCGACATTTTGTGAACAATCCGGTATCAAAACAGTTCCCTCAATTCTCTTACAGGACAATCCAATAACAACAGCAAACGAAAAAGTTCAAACCTTGCTCTTGAATGTCTTAGCTGCTTCGCGGAACTCCTTCTCAAGCTTTTCGAACTCCGGGCTCTCCTTCGAGATGAACAACAAATTGTGCGACTTAACTTCGCCGCCGAAAATGACCGAGGCAGATTCCTGGGTGAACTCGCTCACCAATGGCATCCTATTCACCTTAAATTATCTTTCTGAATTCCAGATCGAAAGAAATATTCGAAACGGATCTATGAAAGGATGAACTGTTTTTAATCACTCGGTGATCTTAACTGCACTTAGAGCGCCAAGAGATCGGACTTCGTCACAAGCGAATTCAGCAAGCTTTGACGCAAGCACAGCATATACGCAGATATTTCATGATGAACCAGCAAGAGTTAGAAACTTACCAAAAAAACTTGCACTTCCAAGACAGGCTTCGGGAGGAAAACAATTCCTGAAGTCCGATGCCGTGGATATGATGAAAGGCGTTTTCAGCTAGGTGCTCCAAAATTAGTCTTGAATGGTCACATGACTCAAAATCAGTTCAAACACTAGTCGGCCGTCTCCTCCGTTCGCCTACTACTGGGAAGCTTTCTATGAGCGAGTTTCGGAGAACTCTCTGGAAGTATTTTTCGACTCACCAACAACATCATCGCAGGATATAAAAATATGAACGTTTTTGCAATAGCCAAAATTGTAAAATGCATCCTTGAAAACGATATCGAGCGCTACGACTATTCGTAAGCTGAATCCCGGAAAAAGAGCCGCGTGTCGGATAAAAGTGACCGAAATTGAAAACAGTGCAAAACTTCCACGGTGCATCGGAAATGATACGTAAACAGACAAGAGAGCCGGTTAAAGCGCACAATTGAACAAAAAAAAAAAAAAAACAATCTCCATTTTTAAGTCATCCTCGAAGTTCCTATACGATAGTTGAAAAAGGCCACAACAGAACAATTGAAGAGAAGCAAAACCAGTCATTAAGCCGTACCTGAACCCACGTCTTAAGATTATCGACAGTGAGCTTCTCGTCGAAAACGTTACGCCCTTCATCGAACTTCTTCAGCAAGATGATTCCCTCCTTGGTGGCTTCCATCTGCTTTGCAGCATCCTTCTCCGATGTGATACCGAACGGAAGGTCATCAATAAGCGCTGCGACTTCCAGGAACGTTTTCGCGTCAGCGTTTCCATCCTGGAGGAATGACAATTCAAAACAGAGAAAAGCCAGTTAGCAATGCTTCTCTGCACCACTTGAATGTCAGCAGTAGGCACCGTCATTGCGCAATACTTGCCACTATTTTTATTTTTTATTTTTTGCACAGCCATGGATAGTAATTTATGCAAATTCTTCAGCTGATGATGGATGCTTCAAGCGATCTCTGAGACGGCGGAAGTTCATAATCAAAATGGGAATTATTAGAGGAGATACTGCGTTCCTTCTCTTTCTTCCTGGAGTGGCGGCGCTGGTTTACTGTGCTCGAAATGCTCCACAGCACTTCCTAGACATAGAACGCGCTTCGTTCCCAAATACAAACGCTCGATTTAGGCAATGCGCGGAAAATGACGTCCGAAGTGTCAATGCGCAAGAAAGCGTGATCTTTAGATTATTTGAAAACGCTAGCAGTGCAGATTTGAAAAAAAAAGAGATGCTGGCAGAGAAAATTACCGATGACATCTGTTATAAATTTTCGTCGCAAGCGCTTGACACAGAACGACAGGGACATCAGTAAGCGTATTACAACAACAATGCTCCAAAAACAACCCTTCAAAAATGTGCTCGAATGCACGAGTTGCTGCAGCTGTTCCAATCAGCGGCCACATTTCTACACCCCAGCACTTTGTCGAAAGAAAATAAGAATACGAGAGATTTAGAAATTCATCAATATGAGACGAGATGAGCGCAGTCGGTGGGAGGAATTGCGTTTGCGAACGTCTTCAAACTGCAAGGACGCATCGCACAACATTCCAACGTGGTGCCGGCACTATGCGCTCGACATGCCGAGCAATCGCACACTGCAGCGACGAATGCGCGCACAGCAAAGAGCACTTTATTACAGGTCATGACACAGCTTATTACTTTAATAATCCAACCCACCTTTCGACTGAGATCTCCGCTGCTGTTCATTTGAGCGAACCTTTTTTAATGCAAGAACCCGCTCACCCTCCAACTTTCCTCCCCTTCGCGCTATTAGTTGATGAACAAAATGAAAGGAAATCAACAAGTTGAATAACGAAACTCCGACGTCGCCATAATCATTTACATTGGAGGAAAAAGGATAAGCTTTTTTGGACAGAATTACTAATCCTGAGACCTAAAGTGACTTCAAATTGCGAAACAGAAACTAAAATCAAGCTATCGTTCCGTTTTTTCTTTAAGCCTTCGCAAATGGATTCATTAATTTGTAAAACAACTATAAAAGTCAAATAATAACGATAGGACTCTCATCAACGGTATTAGACAAGAAATTTGACTTGAAACTGTACGAGAACAACATTTCCGCTCCTCTTATGGAGAGGTCAGTTGCACTCCACACCAAGAAACAAGAGTCAAGGACGAATAACACGTCTCTTCACCCTTTCCGCGAGCGAAATTGCTCATTACACCTATATCGCTAAGAGCCTCAATACCACAGCTTTTCTGCAATCATCTAAAAGCATACTCTTAGGAACTTGCAAAAATTATTCGACTAACCTTGAAGTACCCAATAACGACCACATCGGCTGAATCTTGGAAGTCTTTGACGTCATCACCCGTGTTAAGTGTTTTTGCTGCAGGACCCGTCTTTTTCTTGAGCCATGCGACAATTGAAGCTGCGTCACGGCCACCTCCATATTCTGTTGGTTTACCCGATCGGAATAATTTCAACGTTGGATAACCACGGACCTAAAACGGTAACTCATGATAGCCACTTCGAATCAAGAGTACGCCGTAGGACGCCTGAAGTTTTTTTAGATATCGCAAGGCATGGAAGCCTCTTAGCCCCCTCAATCTTGGAAGTCGCAAGCCTGGAAGCCCCTCAACATTCGGAACTGTTTGGCATCAAACATAAATACCAGGGACACTATTTTTTGCGCATCTTCTTTACCGTTCAAAATGCAAGATTTCATCATAAAATGGCGATAATGGTCGTCCGTCCCATACTATGCAACACATCATCAAACGGAAAAAGTGGCATAGTAGGGACCAACAGGAAGACCGCATCATGGCACCCACATAACCATCCTCTTCGATAAAAAGCATCAGTACAAAGAGAATGCGATGGATGACCAGTATCGCCAAAAACGTTAGTAAAATCAATTTGCTTTTCGCTGCGCATGATTTCAGACGCTAAAATGGTGGGGAGGATAGCATTCCCATTTGAAAAATTTTGTAGGTAAACCACGAATGTCGGGCAGATAATGTCTGCTAGCATAGAGATCCAAAACTGCTTAACTGAATGAAACTCAAACTATGGTGCTGGCATCATCGAGAGATTCCGTGTAAAATAAGCGTGCGACACTTAAGGAAGCGAGTGAAGTGACCTTAAAAAATGTTGGGAAGTAAAGAAAATATTACTCAATTCTCAGAACTATAAAAAATTGAGGAAGACGAAATCGGGCAGTTCTAAAATTTTGTATTGCAAATACATACTGAGGACGGCAACAGAGAAAAAGATTTAAAAAAAATTACGTTTGACGCCATTTCATCACTTTACAAACTTTGGCCAACTCGCTGATTAATTGTCTGAAAACCATCAAAGCCGACTGTACAACCCTCCACTTATAAGATGCACCGTTCTGAAGCCCCAAGAAAGGCTCAGTCATTGGAACATTAACTCAGCAACTTATCTGGTGCACACCATGCGAAATATATCAGTGTTCTGAAGGCGAGTAGCGTAAAGCGGGGAGGAAAAATGAGGGGAGGAAAAAAGAGCGAGGAAAATGTTGGGCACAAAGTGAATGACCAGTCCGAATAGAAAAATACAGGCACGAGGTAATGATGAAAAGAACCTCAAATTTGGATGCGAGATCACCATGGACGGTGGCGTCACATTTGGCGAGCTTAATCGGGCTGTCCTCTTCCTTCAACTGAGTGGCAGCCTTCGCATATTCGGGTGCAAGCGCTTTGCAGTGCCCACACCAAGGTGCATAAAACTCGACCAGTACAAACTCGTGACCATTCACCACCTCATCAAAGTTGTCCTGAATAATACATTTAAGTTTAGATAACTGCATGCATAAATATCATTAATCATTAACTTCACAACAAATGACATGGGTATGGATATCGATGGCATTTATCAGTGATGCACTATAAACGAGTCATGACTAAGTCCAACCCATGCCATATTGCAGCCGACTAAATCTGAGCCAGACACCGAGTCGCCACGAGATATCGTTTGACTGCCGTCAAATCTGACGTGCCTCTGAATGCGGCTAAGCTCGGCTAAGCGCGATTCCGACCCAATCCTTGGTCGCGACCACGATCACATTTTAACTCCGACTGCTGCAAACTACGCTCCGATTCCGGTGAACGGTTACGGCGCACGTTGAACTGTATCAGTATTTTATAAACCTCTTGAAAAAGAAACGTACTTAAAGGCACTCGCTGTATAATAACGTATATTTGAAGAAAAAACAGCACAGATAAGCAGTCTCTCGAGACGGATTTCTATATTTGACAAGCTCTAGAAAGCATTTTCTCATTCGCGCTGAAACACCTATGGGTAAAGGAGAACGGCGAATATAAGGTAGACTGTTGAATGCAGCACAAGCTGACGTTTCATATGGGGTTCTAGTGCATTCTTGAAGTGAACGTGGGCAATGCTCTCGATGCCAGAAATGAGAACAAGCGGTGCACAATAAGGTCGTTGCGTGTATCTGTCAAAAACATGCAACACACAGCTTCGTTCATAAAAACTCGTAGCGCTGCAACACGTTATAACGAATTCTTGAACCGTCCAACTAAGTGAAGTCACGCTTCGTCCATTAAGAGCGCTTGTGCTGGCGATGTTCGAGAATGTCTCGTTTTTATAAAATATCAAACCATTTTTACTCATGCAAATTTCGCATAAACTAAGAAATTAAGTGGAGCCCGCACTTAATAGGATATAACAAATCACTCAAAATATTAGGAATTAAATCACAACGACGAAAAAGTTAACTAAAAAAAGTGGGAATAAAATTTGCGCGCAACTGCAGCGAATCGTTATTATCAGCTGAATGCATATCGACAACAGTATTGAACGATGACGTATAAACGAATCAATAGCGATCGCATTCACAAACGAAGATAACACCAACCTTAGTGATAACGATAACGTTCTCCTCCTCCTCGACAGCGGCCCACGTTGCCGCGATGACAACAATTATGCTAAACGCGACCAACCTCAACATCGCAGCAACTATCGAATGCCAAGTCGACATTTACGCTCTCCCGCCTCGCATTCCTTTTCTACTCGTGGGCGGCGCTCATTGGTCTTTTGGCGACCGCCCCTCCCATCGATTGGTGAGAGTTTGCCACGCCCGAGATCACATTTGTTCAGGCTAAAAGCGCAATTTTTAAATTTACTCCTGCTTATTGGTGTAATTGTTTGAATTGGAGGTTGTTAATAAAATATAATGAAATTTTCACCGATTTTATGCACATTTCGAATGGAAGAAATCATTGAATCATTTGAGAGATGCAGTAAATAGTAAATGCACGCTGCATTGCAAAAAAATGCTGCATTAAGCATATGCAGCTTGATAATTCATCGAAATAAGATGCTGTGTCATAGTTGTCACATTATTTTTTGTGGAATTTATGAGAATCTGCTGATGAGCACTTCATAATAGGCAATCGAGCAGTACAAGTATTATTATCCATTTAAAGCCATTAGCTATCTTTGAATTGTTCAACGTTCGCATTCGTTTTTATCCGTCTTTTAAAGTTGAAAGTGGAATGATTCAGAAAAGAGAAGCATCAACATGTGGAATCCACTCGATATTTCGTCACTAAACTATCTATTTAATGTAGGTAGACGCAATACGAAAGTTTTTGAAAGAAAACTTTGAAATATGATCACTTTTCCCATTATTCCTCCAACACATAGCTCTCTATTTTGGAGGAAATTTATTTGCAAATAACTAGTTGAGGTGAGCACTATGAAAAGTTGAATAGTTTCCAAATTTCCAGTCTTGAGCAAATCTATTCTAAAGTGAAAGCACCAAGAACGCTAAAAGAATGATGCAGTGCAACTTGTTTTCCTCATTAACAATGCTTTGAAGAAGCATATGTTCCAGGTGCAAATCGTCCTATTGGGGATATATCTACTTAGTTCAAAATATCTGATAAATTATCAAACTGATAGATGAAGAAGACGATTATTTGTTGGACACTTAAATAAGCTTGTAATTATCCTGAAAATTCAATGGAATTTCAGATTTTTTGTGGAGAAAATGTTGCAATATTTTTTCGAAAAACTTTCCTTCGAAAGGAATATGATAATGGCGAAGATTTTTGGAGAAAGGTAAATAAGTGTTCAACGTCTCGGCAAAACTTCTAAAGCACTATAAATATGAGTGGAAACATCGAAATGTCCATATTGACGCTAAGACGACGAATCACACCTTCTGCAAGCGTATAGACATCCATCTAACTGAAGAACACACACATCTAATGCAACTCTTTCTACAGGAAAGTCTAACTGACGTCATTTCATTGCTAAACGTCTTTGTGCAGTGCACTTAGTGGAGATCTCCAGATGATCAACAAACCTCTAAAGGTCGATAACCTTTATCCTTCGATTGTGGGCGTTTTTCTTTTTGTGGTTACCTGATTGTGTTGTGGTAGTAGTTAAACTTTTCAATAAAGTTTTTTTTTTTGTAAAATTTCAGCTATTCAAGCAAGACGTTCAAATGCTCAAATCCTTACTAAAAGTTTTAATGCACTTTGCGTGAATTTTTATAACAAATGTCATTATATGTGAAACTTCAGTCGATGAAGTGAATAACACATTCAAGGGATGAGTTTGAGCAGTAAAGAGAATTCTTCAATTCTAGAAGTTATGTAGATGTGGCCATCCACTAAAGTACTTCAACAGTTCACGTAGAGGTGAGATATTTTTAAACTTCAAGAAACATCGCATACCGGCTGAGCAAACGAATCGAATACTGGCTCGTTGGGTAAACGCGAACACAATAAACTACTATTGCTGATGTTCATATATGAGATCAAGTTATCGACAAATTTCCTCTTTTACGAAAAGATTTCTCTCTTCGAAAAGTGGACTAAACGTTGAATCAGCGGACTTTATGACACGTGTGCGAAGCATTACGTGTCATAAAATCCGAAGCAACATTTTATAGAGAGCGGTCATGATATCGGAAATCGTATATAAATAACCATTAGAAAGCAAATAGCAGCTGCAAATAACAAATAAGGACCACACATGGGCGTCAACCTTTCCTTTTGATATTTCAATAGGTCTTCGCTGGCATAAACTGCGTTTATGACAATTTCGCTGCCTTGTTGAATGATTTCAACTGTTGTCAAAACTTGTAGTGGATTATTTCCCAACATATATCCTGCAATCGTCAAGCATTCGCCGTTCGTTTTAACCTAAAGGAAATAAATATTAAATAAGGAATGAAATTAGTGAATTTATAGTGCATATATAGGCAGATTTGTTTTCCTATTTTGGCTAATTTCATTCAATTGTTCTATTACATGCTCGATCACTCATTGATTTTTTCGTACCACTCTTCTGGGGCTCTATTTACTGATCATTTGTCATACTTAAGAAGCAACGATCAATGAATTCATTGCATCGAAAAGAATTTCTATTTCGAATAGATAAAAAACAACTGTTGGTGTGGTGTCAGCGAGCACATGAAGAAAGCTGACAATAGTTTTTTGATAAGTCTCTGATTCTGAAAAGGCGCACATCCGAAGGATTTAATGTTTAGGAACAGAGGAGAACAAATTTGAGAAATATTAATCAAAATCGACAAAATTTTGAGTAAACTGAAAAAAAAAAACTAGCCCATAGCCTTGAAATTATTGCAATACTTGATTAGAACAAGAACGAAAAAATTCTGTGGTTTTTAAAGGATATCGATGTGCCGATTTCCGCATTTATTCTTATTGTACATTTTATGGTCTACAAACAAATAACAGTTGTGTCACAAACAATAGAGGCTAAGAGGTTGAAGCATGCCTCAAGTTCCTTAACTCTTGTTCTTCTCTTCCACAACTCCTTCACCCTCGTTCTCCTCTCCCACACCTCATACCAACCGCATCAGCACAACGCGTTACCGCATTAATTGATTCCAGCGACGGAGTCAGCAGTTCGCTATCGCCCACTACAATCAACGAAACGAGTTGGCTCCCCTCAGTTCAATTTTGCGCTGTTCCATCTTTAAAGTCTCTTTGATGCATTCACATCTGTGAAACATGCAAGCCGCTGAAAAGCTTTACTCCTCAGGAATTCTTGCAGAATCACTTTCCTCTCAGATTTTCAGTGCGATTGTTTTGAAAGCAAGCTTTATTACTTTTATACTGCAATGCAGTCGCATTTCATGCAACCCCATATGATAACATTGCGCTTGTTTTCGAGGACATCTTGAAGACTGCAAAATTAGTCTCACTCAAGTGGCAAAATGCGTCCTTTTAAACATTATAGGCAGAAAACTGCCTAACTCTTTCGCTGCAGCTCAAGCATCGATGATGTCTATAAGCCTCTACTTTCAAATCGATAAATTAAGGCGTATTTTCTTTCGCATAAATTGCCCATATAACAATGCGTTATCACAGTGCATTATTCGTCGGAACATGTATTTCTGATAGTTTTCACAATTCTTAGTATTTAATAGAAAACTGTTGTTGAACGATTTTACTTCTTCATTGTTGTTTGTTTACTTTCACTTCGAGCATTTCGAAAGTCTGCACTTGTGGTATGCGCATTGTTCGCTTTGCGATATTTGCCTACTCCATCCAGTACTGATACAAAAGTGCACCTCTCCAAACGCGATTCCAATGTTATTCCGTTCGTCGTTTCAAATGAAATTGTTTCTCGCTCATTGTAAAAATTTATTGAAACATCAGAAGAGTAAAATTTTGCATAAAATGCTAATCATTTTATTGCTATTACATTCACAATTAAAGCAATTCTATCGTTTTCTGTCTCATCTCACTTTTGGAACGTTTTTCTTAATTAATTCACTCAACTTCTAAAGATGAGTCGTCCATAAAAGTTTGTAAATTTTGCAGGACAAGTCGCTTACAGAAATTTAATGCAAATGTAGCGCATTAAGCGCATTGTCCGGCTCTTAATATTTGTACCATCACGATTACCGCCGAATGAGATACCATATTGATTGTTTTCGATAATTCAGGAAAAAAACCTTCAAAAACATCTGAAACAATTTTCTGCTGCATAGTTCTGCCCACTTCATCATTGTAGAAGAAGTGATCTTTGAACTGCATTGTTTAGCAACATTTTCAGCAGGCAATCCATTCGCTGTTTCGTGAGTATTATGTAACTGTCAGCTGACTGCCAAAATTCGATTGTTTAATAGCACTCAGAAAGTCGCACTTCCGGAAACTTTGCAAATTTAACTCATAAAGTTAAAATATAGCTGCGACAAAATTCGTCGCTGAAAAAATCTCGGTCAATCATTTAAAACTGCTGACTTTTTCTCCTCTTTTAAAACCAAATTTTCGAATCATTTATAAGTCACCGCAAGGATTTTTCTTTTTGGCACCATATGAACAATATTGCAAATGAAGTGAATTTTTGCAATTATATTTCTGAAAAAATTCCACGTGGATTTTTCTTTTCGACAGTAGACCTCAAAAATCTGCTAGAAAGTGATTTCAGCATGTAAACAACAACCCAAATGCTCCAAATACTGCTATGGTCTGTTGATGAATTCAACTTCGTGCAGTATTCCTTCAAGTGGTAAATACTTCTGCTTGCTGACAACTTTTCAAATCATTGTTTTTTTTCATTCATAATCCCCCAATGACCATCACTGTCAGCTGAATTATATGCACCGCGTGTTGGGTTAAATGAAACGTTCAATGAGGTAAGTGGGTCACCGAAAGGTAACTGAAAAGGTTTTGTTATTTCGGACAGCCGACGGTTGTCAGCGGAAAAGGTTCTTGCTACAAGAGAGACTGAAAGGGAGAGAGAGGGGAGGAGAGAAGAGAAACATCGGAAGCACGCATCGTACGAACATGCGACGCATCGAACAGACTCGTTTCTTCGCAATGTCGACGTGTCACAATTTGCGAGTGTTACGGTACGTACGCATCTGCAGGGCATAAGCGAAGGGGGGTGTCGTCCCTTTGAAGTGCATTGCTATGTGTGATCTGATTGACACGCACAATGTGGCTGCAAATTACCGATAATGTGTTGTTTGTATGCAAACAAGTAAAGATGTCACTTGTGGCAGTTTTTTATTGTGGGGTAGCACAACGATTTGTTTGCTCTCATGGATGTTCACAGTGTTGATGATCGAGTTGCAATATTTCAGATACGTCATGAACCTTAGTTGCAGTCGATAACAAATGTTACGCTCAACAAAGGAGACGCGCTGTTGCAACACAGCTATTTGTTATATGCTTCACAACTTATAGCTCATAACACGGAAATGTGCTGAAACAACAAAATTTTTAGTTAGGCCACAACACTTGCTATGAGCTGATATAAAACAGTCGCTTAGACATCCGCCCTAAACGAATTGAAGATTGACTCTTCACACAAAATCCGATAGAAACAAATGCATTCATCATCGAATAATTTTGAATGCATACATAAGTTAAGGAACTTTGCAATAACTAAACGCGAGAGAAAAGAAAACCAAACAAAGAGGCGTGCGAAACGATGCATTATTTGTTGCGAATTTTAGATTGCGCCCACTTCTCAATGTTATGAATTATAATATTACAACACCTCCGTTTCGGACAGCAGCTGCACTCCAAACTGCGCAATGCAGAAGAATACGCTTTGCTAAAAACTTGAAAAAGACGAACACTGCATACTGCGAATCGTCCTTTCACAGTTACATCGACTCATATCGACGACCCAACAGTCCAAAGGAGCGCTTCAGTTTTTATGGCCGATTAATGTAAAGGATACCCATATAACGACTGACGATAACAGTGGCTCTTGCGCAAACTCTTTTGCTTCTCGATTAAGAAGCATACTTAGGCAATGCAGCGTATTAGTGAATAATGTCCAACCTCTTCATATAACGAATGCATTTTCATTTCGATCCTGCTTCTATCCACTATAAATTTTATCGAGTCCCCACTAAATTTCACAGAAAATTCCTTGTTGTCGACACCACTTTGTGATGAGAATATTTTTGCAATAAAATAAATTGGGGAATCAATAATATTTTATGAGGCAATCCGCGATGATTGAAGCTAAAGTCAAACTTTCGATACATTGCGCGCAAAGTGTTTTGACAGCTGTTCGCTTGACGAATGTGATGTTCAAATCCAAATATGGCTAGTAGTGCAATCGTTTTAAGCTCATTACTGTCTGTTGACACTATGACTTTGATTAGCATATCAGTGTGTCGTGCTCAAACGTTTCACCTTTTCTCTCATACAGACCAATCCACTTCATGACTATCACAAATCACCAACGAAATCGACACACCACTGATTAGATCTTTAAGTGAAAGTTGGAACGATTGCATTCAGTGGTTGAAAATCAATGCATTTAGTTGAAATGCGATAATGGCATAAGAAACTATAGTGAATTCATTTTCAACATATGCTTGGTAGACTTTTGTTTTGTTTCAAGCACCTAACGGCAAAATCCTCTGAAAAAAAGTCATTGAAAAAAATCAATTAGGGAAAATTTAGAAGTTTTATCCGAAATTTGAAATTAAAATGCGTTTATGAAAGCAATGGCCAAGGAACAAATAAGGAAAAAAACATCCGATGATTACTACAACTGTCATTTTTTTTTCAGCTTATTTTTTCGTTTTCACTGAAGGACACTCTATAATAAAAGTGAAAATAGTAGTTACTGTTTTCGAAAATGAGCTGAAAATAATTCCGAATAATCGAGAAGATAGCTGTAGGAGATTTTATGCTCAAAAAGTTCAGTTGTGAAAATTATAAAAACGGTTTTTCAGAAAGCACGCGGAAACGCACAATTATTTTTTTACTTTTTTTTTCACCACTTGAAACTATTTTTAACAATACCGCTTAGGCTTACTTTCTCAATACCGAAGTCGATTTCTTACATTACTATCCTAAATTTTAAACGTTGCTAAGATTTAAGTGCACCCATACTCTTGAGTGGTTCACAATTTTCGGTTGTGAATGAAAAGTAGCTAAGTTTTCGGGAACATAGAGGATCGAGAAGGGGAATGTCTGTATACGATTTTTATGTTGTTCATAACTGGAAACAGTTGGTTGAGGATTCGAAAATGAGCATGAGTAGGCGTTATTTCCTTAGAAATGAACCTTAGCAAACTCAGACCACTAGCGTGTAAAAGTTTGAGGGAACTCTATTTTGCGTTCGAGATAGTTGTTATTTGGCATCAAAATTGAGCATCGTTGCTACTTTCTGCCATTCACCATCTAATCAATTCTTTAGCAACTACCGTTGTTAGTCTGACAAGTAACAGAACACATTCGAAACTTTCAGCAATTTTTGTACGATAGCAGAGGGGATATCTCAGAGAAGATATCAGATGTTTAATGCACGACATCAGTGAGCAAATCAACCCGTTTATGGCATACAACGCGCTCCTCAAGGTCGTTGCGTGCATTTTCCAATTTTGGCTTTCGTAGTATTACGCTCCAGACAACATTTGCATTGACCCGAATCGGAGTGTTTCTTTGCCTGCAATTTATGATGCTTAAGTGGGCTCTCTCTTCATCGAATTTGGGACAACTTCTAAAAATCGTTTCTTGTTCATTTTTCTTGGCTGATGAAAATGATATTAATTGCCAAAACGTGGTTCGACGACATAATTAGTTCACAAAGATTTCTCTTCGATTTAGTTGTTCTAACAAGAGTTAAAAAGAGAATGAGCGATAAAACTGCCAGATTTTCGATCGTCCTTCCTTACCGAATTTTTACTATGTTCCCTAACACTTAAAAAATCTCCTAGAGTGGAATAATGAACAAACAGACGACCATGCATCGAATCAACTGGCATAAAAATTTTCCGAAAGAGTGACTCGTCGTAAGCTTGTGCGATAAAGAGACAATTTTGAAATTGCGGTGTATTGTTTCTCTGCTCTAGTTTTTCAAATCTTCAAACTTTGTGCGAGGCTGCTTCATGCAGAAGTCGATTGCCTTGAGAGGATCTCAGCGTAGGTATGCGCGACTTATCTAACTGTTTACTGATGTGAAAATCTTCGGGTTAGAACCAAATTTTCAGCTTGACATAAACTTTTGTGAGTGGATATGCCAGATGAAAATTGAAGAAGGGCAAGGGAGACATTCATAATGAAATCTCGAAGATCGGTCTGAAAGGAAGAAGTAGCGATTAAAAAGGGTAAAACTGCCTACAATGTTATGCTAACGCAGAATTTACCTCACAATTTTGCTATTGACATATGCGCATGAAGTTTTGAGTAATATGTGAAATGAACAATTTGATGGTGTTACCCTGGGAGGAATTAAAACCGTAAAGGAATGAGGAGAAGGAGGAAGAAGAATGAATTAGCGAATCCGCTCAACGAAGCTGGTTCAATGCCGTGTATCGCCTCTTCGAAAACCTTGGATGGCCCCAATTCCTACAAGTCCTCAATTATGCATTCATGCAAATCTCAACGTCATAGTACCAAAGTGAGACTGTACTTTTGATAATGCATATGCACTGTGATTATCGCAATGTTTGAGCCGTGCATGATCGGAAATGAGCTTCAACTGAATGTTTGAAGTGCTGCCACCATTTACAACTAATTCAAGTGAGCGAACGAGCTACTCTGGAACGAAGGGGAAACAAAACAGTGTGGGAAACTAAATAAACTTCGGCAGATTTCAAGAAAACGGATGAACTGGAGAAAGTGAACTCTGAAGAAGCTCAATGCAATGCAGATATTCTGGATGCATTTAAGAGGTTCCGTTTCTTCCCAACGTTCTACAAACGGATCTTCGTGCTTCAAATGCCCAGGCATACCTAACTGAACATGTAAGCTTTACATGGCAAATGTATTAGGTTTGTGTTTCTGCATGTAGAAGCAGCGGCGGCCCAATCCTTCTTTGTGCACTTCAGAGGGGTTGAATTATTGAAACGAAATATATATTTGTTTTTCGTTAATTCTGGCATAAACGAATGGGAACCGGGAAAATGCCGCCTGAGAAAAAAGGCTTTTAGTCATAGGCTATGGGGTTTCCATCGTTCTCCTAACAAGTTATTAGACCATGAAAGTTGAAAGGGTTGGGAAGAAAGAGAGAGGAGAAAAAGAGATCTACTGAACGTAGGGGAAGACGCAGATTCTTAAAGAACATAAGAAGAATGCGGAAAAAATTACATGAATATCAAACAAAAACTATTATCGGGGCTGAAGATTAACATGTGGATATGAAGATTACTATTGATGGAGCACACCTGTAAATCCTTGAAGCTAATAAGCCACTTGGAAGGTAATCCTCCATTCTTAGCAAGTGAATTGAACACAACTTGCAAAATGGAGTGCGAAATAATATAAAATTCCGGTTAAAAGCTAGGAATATTTGCATAAAAGCCAAAAAACCGAAAATGAGTTCGGGCTAAGCAATCCAAGAACCCGAAATTGGAGGCGCTAATTGCATGATAGGCGTGAATATTTGACGTTAGCACGGGCAAAAACTCGAAAATTCACTAACAAAGAAGGGTACGACTGACTTAAGGTTTAAAAAACTGGAATTGAGGGCCACTAAGAGATTTGGTCACCAAAATAGGTCATCTTGACTCGTAGTCAAATTTGTAAGAGTTATTTTAAACAAGGGAACAGAAAGTATCCATAAGATTGTATTAAAAAGCGGAAGTATGTGTCATATGCACTTCTCGATATTTGCTTTATTGGACTAAACTGCATGTGAATTTCAAAAAAAGTCACAATTACTTATGTATACGCTTACCTTTACGGCTAGTCATTTACACAATGCATCATCGCTTCTGTCACAAATTGCTTATCGCCTTTTAGTCCAATGAATATGTAACTGCTTTCGAATCTTTAAACTTTGGCTACGAATGAATAGGATTCTGTTTGGAGATGACGCGAAAAGTGACTGGGATGAAGTTTTTGTGATGTTCCATCGCAGTAGTCAGATTAGCACTTCTTCAAAGATAAGAAGTGCTTTTGGAATAATATAGAGTATCACTTAGGGCGTATCCGCTTACAAAGGTAGGATCAAAGCTCAGATGTATTGTTTGTTAAGGGTTGTTGATGCCATAGTGTTAATAGCTTGTTGAAATGTCGCTGTTGTATATTTGTTTTAAATTCATAGTGCACATGTGCTTTCTCTTTCCGTTGATGAGATAAATTTGGCGATGGACCAGTTTTTCGATGGTGCTGATGTTTTGTTTTGAGGGATCACTGTTATCTTCGGAAATAACTTATTATCGCAAGAATTAGAAGAGTGACCAAAATTGGGAATCTCATCTTTGAATATCATATATACTACATTTATTACTGTATAAACGCCGGGTTGACACTCTTTGGAGATAGTTAAGAAGTGCTTCTGGAATGATACGATCTCAGAATTTTTCGACCACTCTGTACTCCTTCCTGGCATTTTAGTTATCTTATACTCTTCTATAATGACTCCTCCCCTCAAATTTACGGCTAAGAAGAAATCTGGTTCCCACGTATTTTCCAATCAGCACTCATTCGCTGGTAGCTTTTTTCTACAATTGAGAACGTTTGTTAGCAGTTTTTGTCGCTAAGATAAGCTAGGGTGTCAATCGATGTAAATTTTCATTCAAACACTCCTCCAAACAATTTCCGAGGGAGTGTCAAATCATTGTAAAATATCAACAATCTTTTGCAAGGTTTTTGTTAATTGCTGTTATTTTCAACTATGGCCAAAAGTTGCTTCTCTTGATGTTTCTTGCCATTTCTAACTCCTTTGCAATAAATTCCCCACCACCATCACGTTTCCCATCAGCCTATTTCGCTCCCAGACAAGGTTCCATACGCCTGCAGCATGCTTCACTAACTGCATGAGTAGTTTTTTTCAGGCTTCCCGAAAACAACACAGCTTCGCAAACATCATCCACGAAAACGAAGGGATTTTTAACCTTATAGAGGAAATCGCGGACGCACAAAAGGCTTGCATTTGATCGCATTTTTGGAAAGCAAAGGTCTTTAAAATGGAAACCGTATGCGATGAAATCAGTGCCATCTTTCCTCTTTTTCAGAACTGCTCTAACCAAATACTGGTAAAAAAAAATCGTCTGCAAACTTTCGTTCTTTTAATAATTGGGAGTGATTAATGCTTCGAATGTGAAGTTGACAGCCATGTTTGTACAACTTTCTTGGTGTAACGCTCAATGAAGTCTCGTATGCACGCTTCCAATAACGACGCCGTTAAACGAACAGGATGTAACATTTAGGAATAGCAAGATTCATATCCGTATAGTTGCACATGTGAAAACAAAATCGAGATCGTGTTGCAGAAGATGGCATAGAAGTACACGTTGGATAGCTGCAAGATATAGCTTATAGCTATGCGCATAAAGGTAAGTTCCGCATACTGTGATAACTACCTTAAGGCAATCGACATAGAAAAGGAAAAGAAATCGGCCAACAGTGACCTCTGCGGGTATTCCAAGAAGTGTGTCTTATTGAGAATAGATGACGTACTTGCGGAAACACTGTAATACGATACTGTAGCGAACAGGTTTAATTTTAGCCAGGATGAAATCTTCTACATGCATCGTAATGGCAGCAGCATCTTTTGTGGACAGTTATATGCTTCTAAACCGTGCAGTTACATGCACTCAGTGGCAATCCACATAAGGAACTGCAACATTCACAGACCTTTTCCGCGAGGGCAATCGCTTCTCGCCGCACCCTTTTGTGCCCAGTTAGCGTCCATTCGCTGGACAATATGTCAATTGATTAGAATTGAGTTTGAATCACCTGTATTTTGGATTTTCAGAAAACAGTGCTCAGCATTCCTCTAGTCACTTACTGAAAAACATTTCACAAAATCAAACTCCACCGCAGTTGACATATTAAAACGAATTTAGAAACACTTTGAGGTCAAGGCCCTTCTTTTCGCAGAATGGTCGAATTGGCATAACAATGTTCAGTGAGCACATCTGAAAGTCTAACGATGTGACTAAATCCTAAAGCTACAGCGCAAATGGTACAGCGCAAATGGGATCTAAAATCTTTCTTTAGCCATGATCTATGAATAACGGAATCTAGTACAATAGAAGTGTTTAGCAAAAAGTTTTGCCTCCGGTAGGATTCGAACTTGAGGGCTTCAACTAAGAGGGAATTTGGGCGAACCTGTCAATTTCATCTCAATCGACATAGCTTATCTCAGGCTGAAGTGCATGGAAATGCGTGTCTGGAAAAACACATTTTGCACAGTTTTTATTTGTGAATTAATAAAAGAATGCGACTGTATTATAAAGTCGCGTGATTCTAGTTTAACAAATGGACGCGCTTTCCCATATGTCAAATTGCCTTGAATGAAGACCCCTGGAGTTGATTATGACAGCGTATATGAGAATCCGACTGCTTGTCTCTTTTAATTATGATGCATAGAGGCAAATATGGGATCACGACTAAACTGGAATCAGAGTATGGTCTTTTGCATGGGCGAGTTCAGAACTTCAAGGATTTCATGCAACATATCCATTTACCACAGGTTTCTCAAAGAGGACAGATAAAAATGACGAGCCACGTAATGCGTTATCGTTTGGAATATAGGTGACCCCTTGATGTGCTTATTTTATCTATTAGGTTATTTTATTCAGTTCGTTCAAAAACTGAAAAAAAACAAACAAATAAAATTTAAGAAAACTGCTATGCTAGCAGCATTCAACGTATATCGTAAAGCAGAAGAGAAAATACGATTGAGGTAGATGAAAAAGCAAAGATGCATGCTTTAATACACTCAGCACTGTCGCAATTCTAAACGGTCAGCAAAACATCCGAGCAGAATATGATACAAATACTTGTGTATAACACAGTTGAGGGCGCTCAAAAATGCAAACTTTCAGTCGCAATAGCTACGAAATTACAAACAACTTTCAAGTAATTTGCAGCTTATATTCATCATCTGAAGAGAGGAATATTCGCGAAGGAAGGCGTCAGTAATATAAACCATATCATAATCGATGATTATGAGTCATGAAAGAAAGACAGAATTTCAACTAGTTTGAAGCACCTTTGACCACAGTGAACAATAGCACTCAACATATCACCCAAGCGATTGCGTTCATTTTCACGCGACTTCTGCAAAATCAACACAGTAGTTAGTGTTTCCTCGATGACATCGAATCAACTGTGACGCTTAACGAGACGCCACATTCACTTGAGGTTCCCTGAAATTTTGTGGGATATCGATGTTTGCGCATCCCAACTATCGCTAATTAAAATCAATATGGCACAAAAGCGAGCAAGTACACTCAGTCAACCGTAACAACTAAAGTCGCTCGAAGTATCATCATTCTCATCAAAAATGATTACCAACTTAAAAACCTCACACTGAAAACGTGGTGAGTCACAACTCGCAACCAACTCTCCTTCCCTTTCCTGTTTCACCAGCATCTCGAGGTTCGTCATCATCTCTGGCTTCATTTCACGTACCATCAAATAATTTGTCCTCTCCACTAGAACCGCTAAAAGACGTAAGATTTCTGTTCTTGCTGGACAGTCGAGTGGTCATTTGCGACCTTGACCGTTTTAGGTTTTTCCAGATGCTGTTCTTTTTCTCAAAAGACCGGAATCGAAGCCAGGAACCGGGAATGCATCAGAGATCGGAAGGTTTCAGCTAGTTCCTGGTGCAAATATCTAAGATATATTCTATCACCAAAAAACGATGCGCAATGGATTTGTAGTGAAACTTCCATGCCGATCATCGTCAAAGTCCAACACGGCTTTCATATAAATTATTGTGTGGACATTTTAAATTCATTTGAAGGTAAATTCCAAAAAAACATACGGAACTACGATGCGACTGTGCATTCAAAAATCTTTAAAAAGCTTCTAGAAACGATCAGTGATACTAATGCCCTACAATCTATGTCACTCAAAACATTTATTAATTCACAGGGTGGAGGAGCTATAGAACTAACATCATAGCAGTACAGACAACGATTTCTGTTAGGTAGCTGAAATATACGAAAACATGCGATTGAAGAGAAGGGACAGGGACAGCTGTTCTTTACTCATGAACACACTAAATGGAAACTGGTGCACCAAGAACGCACTAAATCACCGTCTCTGACAATGAATGGCGCCTTTTTCTTGGAGTGTTGATTTCAGCTATTCGAGGGGTGCCATTAGCCATTTTTTCTTTCTTATTTTTAAATACGTAGCACTCTCAGCTCACTTCGGTGTCTTTTGTTTCTTACTCAGGGTGCGGGAGCCGGATGTCCCTCGAGATGTCTCGAATGATCAAAGTTGACGTGATTTGGCAAAAAGCTTGAGCTCCTGTGGCGCACTTTTATAACAGAACTGGAGCAGCAGCCGCCATTGTGCACAATAGGACAGGTTTTCTGGAAAGAATGAAAAAGCTCTTTGCGGAAAAGTAGTTATGCAGCCGTAGATGTGCAAGGAGGGCGATATGCTCCCTATGTGCGACGACGTTCCCATGTCAGGAAACATGTGACATGAGACGGAACCATAGAGAAGCTCATGTTGGTTTCGACGAAACTCTTCTGTCCGGTGGCGCGAAACTTAAAAACCTATAAAGGCAATCGAGTCCTCACTGGCCATTAACGTTTGCAAGTTGTGAAGTGCAACATTCATCCTCGCCAAAATCGGAAAAGCTTGCATTTTGGTGCTTATGTATAAGCCTTATTTTACATTTCAGTAAACAATTCCACCGTTTTTCAATCTTTCACTCTCTCCTTTTAGACACAAAACTCGTAGAAAATCCTCTTGTACTGATGTCGGTTTTGTTAGGTAGCTATGAGCTTCGCGTAAGTAATAATTTCAGTGAATAAAGCTCCTGATCAGCAATTCGGACGAGACCTACTAGCCATAAAAGTCACTTTTCAACTGCTAAATTCAGCTAAATAATCAACACTGAGTTCCAAATTATCGAGTGAGATTACTTATGATGGATGCATTTGAGTGCACCGGAATCCCCTCTGCCTTGGCCTTGCTGCCGTCCTTCACACTCATGTTCCTTGCATGACCGCTCGGAATAAAATAAACGTTACATAAGCACCTCGTCTGAGCAATAATTTTGGAGCTTTCCACCTGCAATCCCAACTTTTTTCACCTTCCAACAACGTATTTAGTACTTATGTTCACAGCATTCTCTCAAATGCTCGTATTTGTGAGCTGACGCTTTTCTTCCAGAATCCAGTATTTGTGTTCTACGAATCCCATTCGAGTGGGACTGTCAATGAGTTCCCTGGAAGATTCAAGTGAAAACATCGATGAGTATACTCTGGAGTACTTTCAACTAGATATGATTTATTATTTGTATCACAAACCGGCGATTTGCATTTCACAGACAGGCTCAGGCAGAGTAAACAACAACATTTGCATAGCAGCCGCACCTTAGGAGAAACAGTCATGACAATAAGCGAAACAGCGATAAGCCGACAGATATGACTGTTCCAAGAACAGTGGCACTACGATAAGTAATGTAAAAACACTTTAAAAATCAACTTCATAAAACTGCAGCTTATTAACGTGACAAAACCAGTGCAATGACACGACTGCAAGCAATATATGTTCTCTTTGAAAGCAAAAAAGACAACTTGTATAAGAGTCGGGAACGATTATATGCTTGCAAGAAGCGTCGTAAAAAATCAAACCTTATTTTCAAAAGACCAGAAAATAGCGACATCACGCGATGGAAAATATAGAAACTGACAATAAGAGCAATGAGGGAATGCAAACCTACTGATACAGTACTTCCATAACAGATAACTTCGAAAAGGCCATTTCCACATCAATAGCTAGTGATATCTTCCGTTTAAACCAACAGTTCAACAAACGTGCTGGAAAATTCGGAAGGAACAAGTGAACCTCTTTCCATAGCCTGAAGTTCAAAATGAACTTCGGGATGATTTGGTTGTAGAAAGCAGAACGACTCAACGACTTCTGCCGAACAGCAAATAAATCGACCCCCTCCCCCCC